>PVIW01010391.1:0-33349 GCA_004026585.1 Noctilio leporinus
TTAGTGAGAAGAGCATCAACTGTATGAGCAGTTAGAACTGATTCTGCTAGAGCAACACTAGCTGCAGTTGCAGTGGCAGCAATGACAATGGCAGAAACAATGCATTCAATAAGCATGCCAAGAAACCTTTTTATGTTAACCTTGGAGAGTGCCCTATTAAAGGGCCACTAACCCTCCAAGATCTTGTCATTGGCAAGTGATATTGACAGGTAGCCAGATCTCTGTTTGTCCCATGGGGCTCAGATGGGGCTTCAAGGCCTGTTGCTGGTCCCCTGTCCTCCATTGAGGGGTTCTGGTCCTTCAACGCCTGTCAGCATCATCTCTGCTAGCTAGTCTGTCATTTCCTCATTTGTGTGGAATTCAGAGGTCCTATGGGGGACAGAACACGAGCATACCCCTCTTCCCCGTGTTAGTTAATCAGCTGGTCCTTCCCATTTTTCTCTTCCTAGAGGGTTTATATATAATACCAATGGGTGAGATCCCTTATGTTCTGATTAATGTTGGCAAAGAATGTTTCTCTCTTTTTTTTTTCAACTTTTTTTTTTTTAAGATTTTATTTCATTATTTTTATAAAGAGGGGAAGGGAGAGAGGCAGAGAGGGAGAGAGACATCAATGTATGGTTGCTTTTCACCTGCCTCCAGCCACAGACCTGACTGGCTTGCAACCTGGTTATGTGCCCTGGCTGAGGAATCGAACCTGCAACCTTTGGGTTCGCAGGTCGGCACCTTGTCCACTGTGCTACCAGCCAGGGCCCATCTTTTTTTTTTTTAAGATTTTATTTATCTTTTAGAGAGAAGGTAAGCAAGAGAGGCAGAGAGGGAGAGAGATTTTAATGTATGGTTGCTTTTCACCTGCCTCCAGCTACAGATCTGGCTGGAGACCTGGCTTGCAACCTATTTACAGGTGCCCTGGCTTGGAATCGAACCAGCTACCTTTGGGTTCACAGGCCAGCACCTTATCCACTGTGCCACCAGCCAGGGCCTAAAGGATGTTTTTCAATTGCTGAAGTAAGGGAATTATTATAATTTTAAAACTTTAAAAATTATAGGTATATATTGCTAGCATAATTAGATTCCTAGAGAAGAAGCCCATATTCCCCTTCTTTTTATTTGTTAAGAAGAGTTTTATTGTTCAACAATAGCTTGGCTTGTGGGATGCCAGTTTTTGAGGATTTTTTTTACAGTATAAAGTTTTTATATTTAGAATTAGCCAGCTGGACTCAGTTTAGATGATCCCAATTTTGTTGGCAACATCTAAAGCAGTCGAACCTATGCCTTTTTCTCTCCATCAGGCCTGATCAGGATGCTGACCTTGGCAACATCAATGTTATAGAGCTTCTTCACAGCCTGCTTGATCTGGTGCTTGTTGGCCTTGACATCCACAATGAACAGAAGTGTATTCTTGTCCTCTATCTTCTTCAAGGCTGACTCAGTAGTCAGGGAGAACTTGATGATAGCATAGTGGGCAAGCTTGTTTCTCCTGGGGGCACTCTTCCAAAGATATTGAGGCTCCCTCTGGAGCCACAGTGTGTTAGGCCTCCGGAAGGTGGGTGCATCCAGATCTTTTTTGTGTGTCTGTGGACGCCTTTTAGCACTGCTTTCTTTGCCTTCAAGCCTTTGCCTTGGCTTCAGCTTTGGGAGGGACAGGGGCTTTCTTCTTTGCTTTTGGTGCCATTTTTGTTGGGATGCCAGTTTTATGTTGAATTTTCTAAATTTTATAGAGGCAACTGCCTTTTGAAAGGTGGTGATGATGCTTACTAGGGCGTCAGCTTAGCCTAGGAAGGCTGATTGAGAGTGAATACGAGTGACAAATAGGCTATGCGCCCTTCTAATGTGCACAGAGTAGTGAAGTTTTTACAGTACTTTAAAATGCGGAATTTTTGAAAACCTGTTTACTACACAAATATACAGCACTAAACTTATATTCTATTTTATTAAAATGATACCCTTACTTTGAATTTTCTTTAGGAAGCCAAATTAATTATTTTAGATTATCCTTTAATAAATGATTAAAAATGTGAAAACATCTAACTTAAAGGAATAGAGCTAAATGCTGTGAATTTTATTATAATTGTTTCCCTGTTTATTCATGTTGAAGACTGTATCAGTTTTATAAACAATAGCACTTTTGTTCTACAACAAATATATATGTATGCAGAGGTACACATATTTTTGGAAACTGCTGTCTATTTTAGTGTACATATTTTTACCTTGATAGAGACTTTTTAACTCAATACTTCAGTATAAAATAGGCAAATAAATTGTATACTTTATATTCATATATTTTAAAACCTTGAATATTCTTTTAAGTGTTTTAAAAATTATATAGGTAATTGAGAGTTAAATTTACGAGCATAAGGAGCGAAAACTAACAACTTAATCATTATAATAAAATGTAATATTATTTACTATATATTATTAAGAAGGCACTTACTTATGTAAGTAGACAATGAGAGCAGTATCAGGAAAAATCTGGATATATCTTTATATAAATCCTTAAAATTATTTTAAAAATTATTTCTATTTGAATGTACATGTTTTTATTTAACATTCAAATCAGTTTCTGTTGTAATATTTTAGTTTTGTTATAAACCATAAAATATTTGTAGAAACTGCCCTAGGGATAAGAATAATTCTTCCTTATATAATTATATTATACTAAGTTTATATTAATATTATATTCAAGAAATATACTACAACCTTGAACATACTCAAATTCAAAATTAAAGTTACAATAAAATAAAGATTTATAGGGACACTTTTATGACTTTAGAAGGTAAAAATTTTAAAGACAATGTAACAAGAAAATACCTGGCTGAAATGAGTGTCGTAGCTCATCCAGTGGAGAGACATACCTGCAATAAGAAAACTTGAGCCAAATGGTTAATTTATATAATAACCTACAAATTTAGTCTTTGAGTCTGTGAAGACCTTAACTAGAATAGGAAAATTCTTATCCTTCTTATATTTACTAAAATTGTATTTCTATATTTCTGCAACACTTTTTGTAGTTGCCTACATATATTATATGCTTACTGCTAGATAGAGTTTAATTTCAAATATTAAATAATACTAGAATGGGAGAGTTAAGGGGTTAAGCAGTGGCAGCTCATATACTCTGGGAGGGAGCTGGGAGTGTAAAGTGCCTCCACTTTCTTCTCTGAGGCTAGACTTGAGAAAGAGAGAAGAGTTTTATTTTTGGTGATTACTGTATTCCTTTGGTGTATATAAAAGAGGGCTGTTTTATTATTCAGGCCTTGACAACTTTTACAGAGGCTATAGAAGAGCAGGGCGGATAGTAAGCTTGGCATGGCTTGTTTCGGGGACTATAGCTTCTAGGTTTAAAATTTGTACTGTTTTAAATATTTAATTCAAAGTTAAGAATGGCCGGCTATATAGCACTTTAAGAGGCCTGAGTCTTTCATGTATTAGTTTTTAAGGAACTCCCTGATTTTTAAGAGGGCTAGGTAGTACTATAATTTAGTGCTTAAGAATGCACCCTAAAGGGGACTTTGTAGGGATTGAGGTTTAATCTGGTCTATAGTGTGCATGGAAAAAGAAAAATTTCCCACATCCTAGGACTTAACTAGTGGGATGCAGGGCGTCCCCTGTATTTCCCACCAAGAATTACCAGACTTGTCCTGGCTGGTAGCACAGTGGCACAGTGGATAGGGTGCTGGCCTGCGAACCTAAAGGTCGCTGGTTCTATTCTCCAGCCAGGGCACATAACCAGGTAAGCCAGATCTCCAGCCAGGTCCATGGCTGGAGGCAGGTGAAACACAACCACACGTTGATGTTTCTCTCCCTCTCTGCCTCTCTCCCTTCCTCTCTTTCTGGAAATAAATAAAATCTTAAAAAAAAAAAAAAAAAAATTGCCAGACATCTCTGGCAATTCGATACTTTGGCTGAAAAAAGGTTAAATTTTGCCATAGACAGATTACCCTCTTTTTTTTTTTGCAATTGGTGAAATAAATAGCTTTGACTGAAACTAGACGATTTTTTGCAGATTTTAAGGTTTACACAAGTGTACTTTCTCTACCACAAGAAGTTAGAGAGAGAGAGAGGGAAAGAATGGCACATTTTTTCCCTCCCTTTTCTAGGAGAGGAAAGCATAAATGCTTCAATATTGCTACAATTTACCAAATTGCTTTAAGAAAATAAACAAGGGTCTAACAATCAGTAATATTTTGAACAAAGTTATAAGAAAAACAATTATATTTAGTTCATTTAGTCTCAAATGTTGGAAAATTTTAGTTTCAGGTAATTGCTAATAAGTTTAGTAATTAATGTATATAAAAAGCTTTTTTTTCAGGAACCTGGAAGGGATGACCCACCCGACTCCAAGAAACTAACCAGAAGCAGTTCCACCTTCGTGCCTTAGAAGGAAACCTTGGTCCAGGACACAAAGAAAATGCTGCAACTTTGATTCCACTAATGTTTCCTCTGAATTCTAAAGAGTCTGTTAGGGTGCAAACCCACTGTAATAAAGCACCTATGAAGATCCAATTCCAATTTTTGTTTATGGGATTTGGTAGATGACAGGCTTGGGTCTCAGGCCTCTGACTTGGCTTGAGTTTAAAACACACTTTTTTCCTTTGTGCTCCCACCCTCTTTGGAGGGTCAAGCCTCTTGCTGCTGTGCGTTAACCCTTTCTTAGTCATACATAAATGTGGTATGTTAACCTTTTGTGACTTACATAGTTATTTATGCAAAACACAGCATTTTAAAATAAAATGAGATAATTTTTTAGAAAAAACTTTCTTATTAGAATTATAAATGGCAGCATTAGAATTTTGTAGTGTTTCTTTATTTGACAAGCGCATTCCAAAAGTATTTTAAACTGCATTTAACAAGCCAATTAAGTAAATTCTTGAGACATTTCAAGGAGATTTTGAAATGCCCCAAAGTTGAGGGAAAAAATCCTTTAAATTTTGAACCTTAGAAATCTTGACAAGCAAAGAAAATGTACTATGATTTAGAAATTTGGCTTTTTGATAGATGCAGGTAGAAACTATTTGATTTTCCCATGTAGTTGCCTTCTATAGGTGACTTTGTATACTGAGGTTGCTTTGTTAAAAAGCAATGGCAATGCCACTTGCTCCCAGGTCAGGTCCCGCCCAGGCCCCTCGCACTACTGGCGGGCAGAGGCTACAGCCTTTGTTCACAAGGCCACAGCCAGTAGAGGTGGCAGCTACGCAACTGGCTCTGTCCAGCCCCTGTGAGGGCAGTGGCCAGCCTTTAGATGTGTGTTCCATTTTAATTTCTCCCAGACCTTTAAGTCTAAAGACCCCTTGTCAGGAAACCAAGGGCAATGATCTTTCACAATCTTTGAAAATACAATTAATGTTTTTTCCTTTACTTTGCAACCCGAGTATTTGAGCAATTATTGAATTACTTGGAAATAAATTTCCTGTTCCTTAAAAACTCAGCTTCCCATGTTTTCCTTGATGCTGAAAAAGCGGCAGAAGAACTTGCTTCAGTTTACCATTTCTTTCCTCTGAGTTCACGCTTACTAGAGCTTTTTTGGGAGTGATGTAGTGGGCACAGATGTGCTGCTTGTGGGGAGCAGCTTCCAAGGGAGTTACCCCTTGGCCATCCAGTTCCCTCTTACGTGTCTCAGGTGCTATCCCAGGTACACATGTGGTATCCAGGAGGGCTCCAGGAGCTTGGAGAGCCAATCCTTAGGCGCTGCTGCCTGGAAGAGCCAGAAAGCGAGTACTGGTGAGGGGGGAGCCCTTATGAGGACCCTGTACATCTCAGGGATTGACCCCAGAACCTTTGTAAGACCCAGACTGACAAGGAGGTGCTCAGTCACCCGAGTCAAAGGGAGGAAATGCCTCTGGTCTTCGGTGTTTTAGCAAATTGCCTCAATACTCATAAAGCCCTATAAATCTGAGATGGAATAGAGGAATACTGAGGAAAGAAACTAATTGATATGGCCAGGAAAAACCAGCTGAAGGCCTTCCCTTGTTCTGTGAGCACAGCTAGAAGAATTTACCTTAAGGGTACCTCTGTTCCTTACCATGGAATGATGGTGTTGATCTCTCCCCAACTTGGATTTGTTTTCTGCAGCTTGGCTCCTGGCCTTCTGGTGTGGCTGAAGTCCGAAGGGGTGTCCTTCAGATCCCATGTGTTGAGCGCCAGGAATGTGGGGGACCTCAACCCAAAGTAAAATCCCCTGGTACCGCAGATGAAATAACACCATCCCAAACACCTCTGTGTAAGGGGAAGAAGATCTGGTGGTGGCTCATGGCCAGAGACTCAGTTCTTTGTTCCCAAAGGTCTTTTATTGAAAGGGGCACACTTGAAGGCTTGTAGTTTGTCAATGCTAATCAATGCTAATTATAGGGAAATGGAAAAACAAGTAAAGGGGCAGAGAGATCTCACTCAGGTCAGGATATGCATTCAAATTTAAAAAGACTTCTGCAGTTCATACAACAAAGAATCAGGAGAGGTGAGAGAACAGGCCAAGCTTTATAGTAACTAAAGTATTTTCCCATGACCTAGTCCCCCTCCCCAGGGCCACTGGTTTTACATGGAAACATGTATGTACCCAGCATTCCTGGTCTTCTGGTTGGGACTTACAGGTTTAACCTGGCCCACGTGGGACTCCAAGTTTCTGTTTCAACCAGGTGGGCCCCAACAATTACATGAAATGTTGAAAAGACTTACTTAAGAAAAAAGAGGATCAAAATTATGAACATTAAAAAGACAACAGGGCCCTGGCTGGTGGCACAGTGGATAAGGCGCCAGCCTGCGAACCCAAAGGTCACAGGTTTGATTCCCCAGCCAGGGCACATCACCAGGTTGCAAGCCAGGTCTCCAGCCAGGTCTGTAGCTGGAGGCAGGTGAAAGGCAACCGTACATTGATGTCTCTCTCCCTCTCTGTCTCTCTTCCTTCCCTTCTCTCTAAAAATAATAAATAAAATCTTAAAAAGAAAAAACCAACAAACTCACAACTATCAACGACAGAATCTAAAAAATAAAAACAAAATCTAAAGACAACCAGAGAGGGAAAAGAATCAAAGATATGAGGAATATTTGGAAGGGTGTCAGCTGGGAGGGTGGGGTAGAAGGGGGTAAGGTACAGGGATTAATAAGCATAATTGGTGGGTGCAGAATAGACTGGGAAATTTTAAGAATAGTACAGGAAAAGATAAAGCCAAAGAACTCACATGTATGACCCATGGACATGAACTAAGGGGGGTGGGATTGCTGGAGGGAGGGGAGTGCTGGGCAGAAGGTAGCAATGGGAAAAGAAATTGGGACAAATGTAACAGCATAATCAAAAAACAAACAAAAATACCGCAAAGAAACCAAAACCAAAACCAAAACCAATGTAAACTCAGCATGTGCATGCTATTTTATAGTACACATTTTTTTCATTTAACAACATATCTTAAACATCTTTCCATGTTATTAGTTCTTCTCAACATAATTTTAACAATGTATCTTAAACATCTTTCCATGTTATTAGTTTTCTTAACATAATTTTAATGGCTGCAGAGTATTTCATGTATTCCATTTCATAGAACATGAAAAGCAGATAAGACCATTCTGAAACTATGATCAAGATTAAACATAACCCCTTTGTAAATATCTACATAACTTATTTAACAAACTCCTGTTGGATATTTTAGTTGTTTTCTATTTTTTACTGTTAAAAATTTTACACTGGTTAACACACTTAGAGCTAAGTCTTTTTATACATTCCTTAAGACAGGTCCTGAGAAGTGGAATTATTCTTTCAGATTATGTACACTTCAAAGGCTTTTTAAAAATGCATAATGCCAAATTGTCCTTCAGTGATTCTATCTTACTCTCATCATCAGAGTATGAAATAATACCAAGTACTATAATTGCTTTTTAACTTTGCTTCCTTGGTAGATTTTTTAAAAGTATGTCACTGGTGGTTTACAAATAGACCATTCTTTCATTACAAATAACACTGACTATTTATGTAGCTACTATTTGTCATTGTATATCTTTTTGTGTGTGTGTGTGTGAATTGAATTTTAATGCACCTTAACTGTGCAGACTCCTTTTGATTCCTGTTTGCATCCTTGTAAACTAAAAAATATCATTGTTAGGGTTGCCAGATTTAGCAAATAGAAATAAATGATAAATATTTATACCCCAAATGGATACAAGACATATGCATGCTAGAAAAATATTTATTGTTTATCTGAAACGTAAATGTAACTGGGCATCCTGTGTCTTATTTAGTAACCTTAGCTAAGAGTCACACCTTCAGTGGAGTGTGGATGAATGGGATGTTAGTTTCTAAAATTAGCACATTTGGCAAAACTGTATACAGCCAGAAGTAACATTAAAGTAGCTTTCAGAATTCAGTATGCCTGGACTTCTGCCTTCTACTCTATATAGTAATTTCTGTTCTCAATGAAGTTAAGAACCTCTCAGGTAGTCAAGGAAAGTCCCTGGGCAGATGCCTGGTCATTCAAACTATTTCACTCTTGTGTAAAGTTTGTCTACAGGCTTTTTCTATTTTATATCTGTTTTCTAAAATGTTTAAATATGTATTTATTGGTGCTTATGGTGATTCAACAAGATATAATAGCTAAATTCATTTCATATATTATGTTCTAAAGATAGCTTTCAAGAAAATCAATGAATTATTTTTATAGTTACCCTTCAATCCATGTTCCCCAATTCCCTCAATCAAAATTTTCTTTTCTTTTTTCTTTTTTAAAGGTTTTAGTCATTATTTTTAGAAAGAAGGAAAGGGAGGGAGGAAGAAAGAGAGAGGAACATCAATCCACAGGTTGCTTTTCACATGCCGCCAGCTGGGGACGTGGCTGGAGACCTGGCTTACAGCCTGGGTATGTGCCCTGGCTGGGAATCGAACTAGCAACTCTTGGGTTTGCAGGCCAGTGCTCAATAAATTTTATTTTCAATAAACATTCTACTCTGAAATTACTCAAATCATTTTCTTCTGGGGGAACTTGTGTATTTTGGCTCATATAAGAGTAATGATGGTGACAGGCCTCATGTCGTTTATTGTGTAATCATTTCCTATCTCATTATGGATGCTTTGCCCACATTTTTTTTAGTGAAACATACCTAGCAACATACCTTAGGAGTCTCAAATCAATCATTAGTGAGGATTCCAAAGGAAAATGTATAGAATGATGTATTTATTTGTCTCAAACACAATCTGTAAATAACATCAAATCTCATTTATTTCTAGCATATTCAAGGAATATGAAAATAAAAAATTTGTAGTTCTTACTAAAGTTTATTTTAACAAGATTTGGCCTGTAGTAAAAGAAAATGTCATATTGTCTGTATTCTCTTAAATATATTTCTATCAAGAGATTGTGTATATATATGTATACGTATACATACACGTATATACATACATATATCGATACATCTATAAAAATGTTCACTTAGGTTGTTAGTTTGACAGATATATTTTATTAGTTAATACTATCTAAATACACTAACCTTTCCTTATATGTTAATTTTCAAATCCAACATGGTAGAAAAGAATCACATGGCTCTAGTCATATTCCTATGGTCTCTGGGAAATCTTACTCACTTTTGAAGAGATTAGCAGGTCAAGGAGCAACTCAAACATTTAAAAATAATTATGTATACATATATATATACATGCATAAATACATATGTACACACATACAAATATACATACACATAAATACATATACACATATATTTAAACTTTTTATGAAGAAAAATTTCAAGCAGAAAAGTTAGAGTGGCATAATCCTCTTGTGCCCAATACCCAACTTCAGTAATTCACTTTTTCACAATATTTGTGAAAATTTAATATTTCATTAAACTTTTAAAAAGGTATAACACCCATAAAAGTGCATTATTCATAAGTGCACAGCTCTATGAATTACTACAAAGTGACAACATACTAACTACCACCCAGATCAAGATACAGAATGCTACCAGCCCTGCAGCAGCCTCACCACTTGCCCTCCTAGTCATTATCTCTTTAAAGCTCCCAAACGCTAACCACTATCCTGATTTCTAACATGATAGGTAAGTTTTGCCTGTTTGTGAGCTTTATCTAAAGAGAATTGTACAAGTGTTCTCATTGTCTCTCTTTTACTTAATATCATATTTGTGAAGGTAGTACATGTTATATTTAATAGTAATTTGTTTTCATTACTGTGTAATGTTCTACAGTGGAAGTGTGCTACACTTTATCCATTCTACTATAGATAGACATTAGAGTTATATTTTGGTGAACACATTTTTTGTTTAAAGTAAGTAGGCATTTAATCAAGGAATGAAATTTATGGGTTGTACTAAATAGCATGTGTGCCTAACAATTTTCCACCTGGCACTGTATAAACATTCCAGTTGTTACACATCATTGTCAACATCTGGCATTGCCAGTCTTTTAAATTTTAGCTCTTCTGCTGTGTATATAGCTGTATCTTATAGAAGTTTTAAGTTGTAAATGCCTTATGATTAATAAGGCTGAAGATGTTTTCATTTTTCTTGACAATTGATTATCTACTCTTATGATGTATCTGTTCTATCTCTTGATAATTTTTCTACTTACTTGTTTAACAAAACAAAACAAAATAAAACAAACCAATTCATAAGAGTTCTTACATTCTGGATAGGAACACTTTGGTGGTTATATGCACAGCAAATGTTGCTATACTGTATTGAAAAGGTTCAGGGTTGTGAAAGAAAGCTAACAGAGTACTAATATTTTTTAAATGTTTTTTTTTTTATTTGTATATTACATTTATCTCATTCCCTCCCCCTCTGCTTGCCCCTTCCCCACCCTCCTTATCCATCCCTCAAATAGTCAACTGCCCATGTTGTCCGTGTCCATGGGTCATCAATGCTAGTTCCTTGACTAAACTGTTACCCTTCTTTGCCTCCTTCTCTCCCTCCCCTTTGCACATTGAAAGTGTGTTCCCTGTATTCATGTCTCTGGTTCTGTTTTGTTTGCTTAGTTATTTGTTCATTAGTCTCCTATATTAAGTGAGACCATATGGTATTTAATTTTTGCAGCCTGGCTTTTCTCACTCACTAAGCATTATGCTCTTCAGTTCCATCCATGCTATTGCAAAGTAGGAGTTCTTTCTTTCTGCTGCATAGAATTCCATTATGTAAATGTACCAAAGTACTTTTATATGTTTGTTTGTTTTGTTTTTTTTTTTTGTTTGTTTGTTTTTTAACATTTTATTTATCATTTCCAGAGAGAAAGGAAGGGAGAGAGGCAGAAAGGCAGAGAAACATCAATGTATGGTTGCCTTTCACCTGCCTCCAGCCACGAACCTGGTTGGAGACCTGGCCTGCAACCTGGTTATGTGCCCTGACTGGAGAATCAAACCAGCAACCTTTGGGTTCGCAGGCCAGCGCCTTATCTACTGTGCCACCAGCCAGGGTCCAAAGTTTTTTGATCCATTCATCCACTGAAGGGTACTTGGGTTGTTTCCAGCAGTTGGCTATTGTGAACAGTGCTGCTTGAACATAGGGTTGCATAAGTTCTTCTGAATTGGTGTTTCAGAATTCTTAATTTTTTTAAAAGATTTTATTTATTATTTTTAGAGAGATGGAAAAGGAGACAGGGAGAAAGACATCAATGTATGGTTGCCTTTCACCTGCCTCCAACTACGGATCTAGCTGGAGACCTGGCTTGTAACCTGGTTATGTGCCCTGGCTAGGAATCTAACCAGTGACCTTTTGGGTTCACAGGCCAGCACCTTATCCCCTGTGCCACCAGCCAGGGATCCTGTTTCAGAATTCTTTGGGTATAATCCTAGCAGTGGAATCACTGGCTCAGAAGGCAGTTCTATTCTTAGATTTTTAAGGAAATTCCATACTGTCTTCCATAGTGGCTGCACCAGTCTGCATTCCCATCAGCAATGTACCAGGGTTCCCTTTTCTCCACATCATCACCAGCATTTGTTGTTTGTTGAGTTGTTGATGATTGCCATTCTGACAGGTGTGAGGTGATATCTCGTAGTTTTAATTTGCATCTCTCTGATGGCTAGTGATGCTGAGAATTTTTTTTTTTTTTAAGATTTTTTAATTTATTATTTTCAGGGAGAGGGGAAGGGAGAGAGGCAGGGAGGGAGAGAGACATCAATGTCCAGACCTGGCTGGAGTCCTGGCTTGCAACCTGGTTATGCTGCTGTGGCTGGGAATCGAGCCAGCGACCTTTGGGTTTGCAGGCTGGCGCCTTATCCACTGTGTCACCAGCCAGGGCTGAGAATTCTTTAATGTGCCTATGGGCCCTTTGTATGTCCTCCTTGGAGAAGTGTCTCTTCAGGTCCTTTGCCCATTTTTTTATTGGGTTTATGTTTCCCTGGTGTTGAGTCATATTAGTTCATTATATATTTTGGAGATCAAAACCCTTGTCTGAGGTATCATTGGCAAATATGTTTTCCCATATGGTTGGTTCCCTTTTTATTTTGTTGATGTTTTCTTTGGCTGAGCAGAAACTTTTCAGTTTAGTGTAGTCCCATTTGTTTATTTGTTCCTTTAGTTCCCTTGCCTTAGGAGATAGTTCAGTGAAAAAAAAAAAATTTTTTTTTTTAAACCAGGAGAGAGCCCAAACTCAGTCCCCAACTACTACAAATTATGCAGTCCATTTTCCCACATTTGGGGAAATTGCAGGGGCGAGCACATCTGGAGTACAATGGGTAAGCTTCACCATCCGTTCATGATCATGGTATCTCCCCTGCCAGGTAAGTATCAGTGAAAATTTTGCTGCATGGGATATCTGCAATTTTTTTGCCTATGTTTTCCTCTAAGACTTTTATGGTGGCACTGCTTATGTTTAAGTCCTTTATCCATTTGAATTTATTCTGGTATGTGGTGTAAGTTGATGGTCTATTTTCATTTTTTGCCTGTGCCTGTGCAGTTCTCCCAACACCACTTGTTGAAGAGGTTATTTGCATTCCATTTTATGTTCTTTCCTCCTCTGTTGACTATTAGTTGCCCATAGAGTCCTGGGTTTATTTATGGGCTCGCTATTCTGTTCCACTGATCTGTTTGTCTGTTCTTGTGCCAGTACCAGACTGTTTTGATTACTATGGCTTTGTAATATAGCTTGATATTTGTCATTGTGATTCCTCCTACTTCATTCTCTTTTCTCAGGATTGCTGTAGCTATTTGGGGTCATTTTTGACTCCAATGAATTTTTAAGTGTTTGTTCTAGTTCTGTGAAATATGATGTTGGTATTTTAATAATGATTGCATTGCATCTATAGATGATTTTGGGTAGTATGGACATTTTAATGATGTTAATTCCCATCCATGAAAATGATATATGCTTCCATTTATTTGTATCTTCCTTAGTTTCTTCAGTGCTCTGTAGTTTTCTGAGTACAAGTCCTTTACTTCCTTGGTTAAGTTTATTCCTAAGTACTTTGCTTTTCTTGTTGCTATGGTAAATAGGATTTGTTTTCTAGCCTCTATCTCTGATGTTTCATTGTTGGTGTATAAAATGCCTTCGATTTCTGGATATTGACTTTGTATCCAGCTATTTTTCCAAATTCAGTTATTAGGTATAGTAGTTTTTTACTGGAGACTATAGGGTTTTCTATGTACACTATCATGTCATCTGCAAATAATCACAATTTTACTTCCTCCTTTCCAATTTGGATGCCTTTGATTCCTTTCTCTTGTCTGATTGCTGTAGCTAGAACTTCCAAGGCTATGCTGAATAGAAGTGGAGAGAGTGGATACCCTTGCCTTGTTCCTGATCTTAAGGGAAAGGCTTTCAGTTTTTTCCCATTGAGTATGATATTAACTGCAGATTTCTTGTATATGGCCTTTATTATGTTGAGGTATGTTCCTTCTATTTCCATCTTGCTAAAGGTTTTTATCATAAAAGGGTGCTGTACTTTATCAAGTGTTTTTTTGGCATCTATATGATCATATGGTTTTTGTCTTTCAGTTTGCTGATTGATTTGCCAATATTGAACCATCCTTGCATCCCTGCGATGAATCCCACTTGGTCATGGTGTATAATTTTTTAAATATATTGCTGGATCCAGTTTTCCAATATTTTGTTGAGAATTTTCATACCTATGTTCAGCAGAGATATTGGCCTGTAGTTTTCTTTCTTTGGTCGGCTCTTGACCTGGTTTTGGGATTAGAGTAATACTGGCCTCATAAAAAGAATTTGGAAGTCTTCCCTCTTCTTGGATTTTCTGAAATAGGTTGAGAAGGATAGCAATTAGTTCTTCCCTAAATGTTTGGTAAAATTCACCTATGTAGCCTTCTGATCCAGGGCTCTTGTGCACTGGGAGTTTTTTGATTACTTCTTCAATTTCACTAGCTGTTATTGGTCTATTTAGGCTTTCTGCTTCTTCTTGATTGAGTTTTGTTAGGTTCCAGAAATTTATCCATTTCACCCAGGTTGTCAAATTTCTAGTCATATAGTTGTATGTAGTAATTTCTTACAATCCTTTGTATTTCTGTGGTATCAGTTATGACTTCTCCTCTGTCATTTCTCCTCTGTCAGTTTTGTTGCTCACTGCCTCACTTATAAGATGAAGGGTAAATCATTTAAGAATCTATAGAGATGATTATGATCTGAGTTTGAGGGTTGGAATTTATCTAGTGGCCTAATATTTTTGCTGAGGCTTCAAGAAAAAGGTAAATATGAGAGAGATCCAAGATGAAGATGTAGATAGTCATGCTGTGTCTCCTCCCACAACCAAAAATGATATATCTTTGTCAAGACTAGAGACATCCAGAAATTCCTGAATGTAGAACTGAGTGGAAATCCAACAAACAAAAGATGAAAGAAAGAAAAGGCTCATCCAGACAGGTAGGAGGGACAGATCTGGGACAAAGAGGAAGAGGTTAGGTGAGCAGGATTGCTTGTGAACTGCCACTGCACTTGGAAGGGCAGCTGCACCAGTTAGTGGCATAGGCAGAAGAACTGCAGTGAAAAGAAAAATCACAGCAGGGGCACCTATTGAATGCTCCCAGCACCAGACCAGATTGTATGGGTCATCGTTCCAATGCCCTGAGAGGAAAACAAAAAGCCACATTGCTTTTTCTGACTGTGAAAACCAGTGGGGTTTGGGGTGAAGGAACTACAGGGGAGAGTTAATTTGTTTAGAGACCCCCACAGTCCTGAAACATCCACAGACCCACCCAGTCTGGGAGCCACAGAACTAGAGAGAAGACAGTCCCTTATGGGAAGCAAAAGCAGGAGAAGTGCCTGAAAAAGGGGTGAGTGCTAAGCAAGCAGCATAGTTCTCTCAGATCACCACCCCCAGACAGCACCACTACCTGGTAAAACCATAGTCTGGCACTGAGAGTACCCACAGCTCTGCCTCTTACAATTACCAGGTGCCATAGCTGTACCCGAGACACAGAGGCAAATCCAGGAGCCTGTCTAGATGCTGAAACAGGGAAATATGACTCAAAAAAGGGCACAAATCACGATCCTAGTGGCCAAACTAAGCATCAGAGAAATAGCCAGTCTGACAAGTGAACAGATTGCCAGCTTGACTGATGCACAGTTTAAAATGCTAATAATAAAGATGCTCACAGACTTAACAGATGTGCATGAGTATGGTAAACACACAAGCGAAAAAGTGAAGGCTAGGCCAAGTGAAACAAAGGAAAATACACACAAAACCAATGGTGAAGAGAAGGAAAATGGGGTTAAAATCAATGATATGGAACATAAGGAAGAAATAAGCAGTCAACCAGCACAGACAATGGAAACAAGAATTTAAAAAAATGAGAAGGTTAGGAACCTCTGGGATGAATTTAAACATGTTACCATTCAAATCATAGGAACGCCAGAAGGAAAAGAGGAAGGGTGAGAAATTGAACACTTGTGTGAAAAACTAATAAAGGAAAAGTTCCCAAATTTGGTGAAGGAAATAGACATAAAAGTCCAGGAAGCACAGAGAGTCCCAAACAAGCTAAATCCAAATCGAACCATACCAATGCAAATCATAATTAAAGTGTCAAAGGTGAAAGATAAAGAGAGGATCTTAAAAGCAGCAAGAGAAAAGAAAAGTTACTTACAAAGGAGTTCCAATAAGACAATCAGCTGATTTCTCAAAAGAAACTTAGCAGGCAAGAGGGCCTGGCAAGAGCTATTCAAATTGAGCCCTGGCTGGTAGCACAGTGGATAAGGCACCGCCTTGCGAACCCAAAGGTCACAGGTTCGATTCCCCAGCCAGGGCACCTAACCAGGTTGCAAACCAGGTCTCCAGTCAGGTCTGTGGCTGGAGGCAGGTGAAACACAACCATACATTGATGCCTCCCTCCCTCTCTGCCTCTCTCCCTTCCCCTCTTTCTAAAAATAATGAAATAAAATCTTTAAAAAAGAAAAGAAAAGAAATATTCAAATTGATGAAAAGCAAGGACCTTCAACCAAGATTTCTCTATCCAGCAAAGCTATCATTCTGAAAGGAAGGGCAGATAAAATGCTTCCCAGATAAGGTAAAGCTAAAGGAGTTCATCATTACCAAACCATTATTATATGAAATGTTAAAGGGATTTATTTATGAAAAAGAGGATCAAAAGTGTGAACGTTAAAATGACAACAAACTCACAACTATGAACAGAATCTGAAAAATTAAAAAGAACTAGGAAAACAAAACAAAACCAAGCACACAACCAGAATAGGACAAGAAACATAGGTATGGGGATCATTGGGAGGGCTATCAGCCAAGAGGGGAAGGGGGCAAAATGGGAGAAAGGTGCAGGGATTAGGAAACATAGTAGGTGGGAACAAGATAGACAGGGGGAAGTTAAGAATAATAGAGGAAATGGTGAATCAGAGAACTTACATGTACAACCCATGGACATGAATTAAGGGAGAGGGTGGGACTGTGGGAGAAAAAGGGGGGACTAGGTCGAGGGAAGCAAAGGGAAAAGAATTTGGGACAACTATAACAGCATAATCAATAAAATATACAAAAATTAAGTAATTAATTAATTTAAAAAGTAAAAAAAAGAAAAAAAGCAAATATACCCAGTAATAACAGAGGAGTAAGAATCTGGCTAGTTGTCAGAAAAGATACCCATTAAATGGCATTATCTTGGTGAGAAAGAGAAAAGCAGTCCCTTCCATGAGGAGCTAACCTGACTAACTCCTAGGCCTCGTTGAGTGTAAACAATTTTACAGAACATGAACATCAGACAAGGTCATTCTGATCATGATCAAGACAAAATATGACTTTCTGTAGTTATATGTAAACAACAGACAAAACTCTGAGCACTGTCCAAACACCAAAATGACCAAACATTTGCCTATTCTGGCTAAAAATAGTTACTGTTGTTTTGTCTTGTTTTTGTTTTTACCAGTTACAACTTTAGCCTCATTCTCATCTATCCCACTTCTAGTTGAGACTTACTAAGATAACCAGTGTTAAGAATTATCCTTGCTTCCTATCAGCATCCAACCCAGAGTAAAGCCTCATTTCTTTAAACATTCCCCAAGATCATCAAACACAAGCCTGAATCCTATGACTCCCTTCTTAATATCCACTTACTGAGATGTCCCATGTTTCCCCCATCATGTGCATTCTCTCTTACAGGAATGAGTAATAAATGCAATGAGTCATAAACCCAACCACTGATGTATTCCTAGGGAGTCTCTGGCTAGAGGGCATTTATATTGGGGAATCCAGGACAATCTAGCAGCCTAAGACAACTTATTTGTCAGAAAAGTAAAAATGAGAAAATGACCTATATCTGGGGTAAATTTACATTAGCCACAGACACAGAAACTTATGGATAAATAAAATTATTGATTTATTTTTTAAAGTAAACCTTGAGGAGTCACCAAAAAGCAAATTTACAGAAAGTAGGGTAGTGTTTGCCTGGAGCTGTGTATAGAAAGAGGATTAAATATTAAAGGTCATCTTATAGAGGTGGTGTTCTAAACCTGTATTATGGCAATGACATAGTAACGCAGTAAACTTCATAAAATCATCCAATTATACACTTAAACTGAGTAAATTTCATGGTATATAAATTATAGCTCAGTAAAGTTGTTAAGACAACAGTAATCCTAGAGGAGACCAGCAACTTGATCCAGCAAACACTCTCTCTGTATAAGCAAAATGGCAAGCTACACTGTAAACAGAAAGTTGGTTGGTGAGCATAAATTCAGAACAAGCTGAATTAGCTACAGGCAAAACTTCTTTTATTTCACTTAGCTTTATTGTGCTTTACAGACATTCCTTTTTTTTTTTTTTTTTAAAGAAATTGAAGGCAAGACCCTCTAACAGCAAAAAGATCACCACTTGCTGTATTGTAATACTTGCCTTTATTGCGGTGGTCTGAAACCAAACCTTCAATACCTTCAAGGTAAGTTTGTATGTAATTAGAATATTTCCATCCACATCGTAATGATACACCAAAAAATAATGCTGCAGATGTGGAGACTTTGGGCCAGGACATTGTCTTACCTGAGTAACATTTTGGTGTTTGCCTCTGTGGCTATCATTTTGCCAGGTTCTGCTGCATGAATAAATCCCCCTTTGTGTCCTACTTTAGTTTATAAATCAAGTCTTGTCCTGGGAACCATTCTTTTATTTTAAAACTTCCTAAGATCTCATATCTTGGCTCTGAACTACCATGACTTGGCATTTACAGCCAGTTCGTACACAGGGCCAGTTTTATTCCCAAATTGCAGTAATTACATTGGGAAGGAAGGACACTAGGACGACTCACTTTTTGTCTTTTGGACTAGCACAATTTTATACCAGAAATTGAAAGTCAATGAAGTGACTTTTATCTTCTAGAAGATTTTGGAAGTCCATTTGTTTGCAGATGTGAAGCTGCCCTTCCTGCAACTTGACACAGAAGTAAGTTACCAGGTAAAATACATGCATGGTTCATGAAATAATACGGGTGTCCATATACTAAAAAATTATTGCTAACCTGAAATTAAAATTTAACTGGCATTCTGTATTTTTATTTGCGAATACATACAACGAAGCCATGGGAAACGCAAAACAAATACTACCACCACCACCAAAAAAACAAAACAAAACAAAAAACAAAACAAAAAACAAAACAACAACAAAAAAAAAAACAACCCAAACCCCCCCAGGCCATTAAATTATTTTGGCATAGAGGAGTAGAAGAAACAAACACCACATTATTGAGAGGCAAATCGGGGCCGGCAAATACTATTTGTAACTTAGAAAAGGAAAGAAACAAATATATTCCTTAAGTTTTACAGCTGAGTTAGAAGCATTAGTACTTTCACAAAGGGAGCAGCACAGTCTAAGAAAAGATGGATGGGAAAATTCATTTCTTCCTCGTTTGGAATTGGAACCCCTACTCAGCCTTTTTACTTAACAGCGCTCAGGGCGGAAGCACCGCAGAATTCTTTTTGCCCTGGGTGAGGTTCAGGGCGACCTCTCTAAGTAATGCTTGAAGCACCCCTCAAACACTCGGGCGGCAAGATAATCAAGGAAATACCTACAGGGGTAGGCGTTTCCCCGGAGACACCGGATCCGGAAGTACACAGTACAGTTCAATCCGCTCTGGGGCCAAGGCCCGTCCCCCGCCCCTCCCCCAGTCTGGCTGCAGGGGTTGACGTGTCTGAATTCCGAAGGCCTCAGCGAAGAAGAGGACGCCGGGTAGGAGTTAGCTAGGTGCGGCTGGCCGGCCTTGCGCATGCTCATGCGCCACCTATGTGCTGCTGGCGCCGGACTGTGTCCGGAGTCCGGAAACCATTTTTATTGTGAAAGACTCCTCTTCTCCGGGTTTTCGCTTTTGCTGAGCTCGGAAGATTAGGGTAATGGCACAGTTTAGAGGGAAGAAGGTTGAACCCCTCTGTATTCCCAGTCTGCTGCGGGCTCAGACTCAATGAGTAGCCGAATGGCTGCGAGCAATCAGTCATTCCTGTTTCCTGTCTAAAAGGAGGAGGTTTACCTTCTCTGGAAAACATGAGGTTTATTTCAGCGCTGGGAGTCTGGGATTCTAAATTCTGACCTGGAGTTTCGGTGGTCTGAACTACCACTCGTGTATGCTTCCCGGTTACTTGCTACGCTTGCCTCCTTTTTGTGCCGGAAGCTGCTCTAGGTTCAGAGGGTGTAGAGATGAGGTCCTCCATGGAGTTTGCAAGTGAAAAAAATAAACATAGAACCACACTAACTCCAAATAGTGGTAAGTAGTGTGGGATGCCATGGGTTAAGCAGAAGAGTGGTATCGAAGGGTATTAAAAACTTTTACCAACGAAAGGTTTTCTGATGGAAAAGGTTTACTGAGCAATATGCTAGCCAGTTAAAGGACCAGGCCCTGGGGCATGCAGTTTAAACCACCTGCAGCAGAGCTGGGTGAAGAAGACAAACTTACCTGCTGTTCTGGGATTGATAGGGCATTTTTATACACACGGGGGAAAGAAAGATGTAAAGTTGTTTCAGGGATTTACATTAGCTGTAGATGAAGGTGGGGGGGGGTAAAGTGGGGCTATTTCTGGGGCAAGTGATAGAGAAGTGTTTGCTCTTTGGATTTGTTATAGGCAACAGTCTGGAAGATGTAGTGGAGTGGCACCTAGTGGTAGGCTATTCTTTAGATAATTGGGGAAATAGTCATCTGGAAGTTAATTCAAGGTTTAAACATACATTCAGGAATATTATCAGTCTTGTTGGTTTCAGCCTCCCTCATCTCTTCTTTCTACCCTCCAGCCTCCTGTAGTTTAGTTTTGAACAACTCAGAATTTTTCCTTTGTCAAGGGGTTAGAAGGGTTTTTTTGTTTTGTTTTGTTTTTGTTTTTTAAGTTCTTTAGTGGCAAGAGTGTCAGCTGAGGAGCTATTGCTGTTAAGTAGTCCAGGCCAACTAAAATTTTGACTTGGACTAGGTGTACCTGCGGGCATGGAAAGTATTGAAAGGATTTCATCTAGTTTAGCAATTTGGGAAATAGAGCTAATTCACTCAAGGACTGTGTATGGAGGGTGAACCAGAAATTTAGGTTTATCTCCTAGGTTTGAGACCTAGAAGTAAGGAGGCAACAGTGCCATTTTCTTTCTTTTTTTTTTTTTTTAATTTTATTGTTGTTGTATTACATCCATCCCCTTTTTGCTCCCCTCTGTCCCCCCACCCACCCACAACAGTGCCATTTTCTGAGATGTGGAAACCGGGAAGGAGCAGATTGGGGTGAGTGAGGGTAGGGAGATGGTGACCCGTCAAGTATTTAATGGCTCTGGATAAATAGATGATAGTGAAAAAAAATGGTAGTTTTCTTCCCCTTTCTAAATGGAGAACACCCACTTCCTTTTATACTGGAAATCTTCATGCCATTAAGTATGGAATATTATAAATTAGTTTCTATCCAAAGTAGATATTCAACAAATAAATTGATTTGCTTGAGTTGAGTGAGAGAAAGGGAAGTAACATTCTTGTATGTAAAAATGGCTTCCATTCTTCTCCCTGCTTCCTAGTTCTGCTACTTGGGACTTGACCTTGATTAATTAACTTACTCAAGGTTACATTATAGATCAGTGTTTCAAAGCTGGAGCTGTTAGTGCAAATTACCTTTACAAGCAAGACTTTTATCTTTCATTGTTCTGATTATCCTACAGTATAAAACAATGGTTCTTAATCATTTTTGCAGGGTCTTAGATCCCTTTGAAAATTTAATGGACGCTATCAACTTTCCAGGGAGGGAAATGTGCAAAACTTTTACCAAGATTTAGTAAGATTGCATGGGGCTCCACACTTTTCTGAATTGTCCATTTAGCAAACTATTCCATTCTTCAATTCTGAGCAGGTTCTCTGGTGTTGATTCCTTGCTCTATGATGGTAAGTCGATGCACTCTTTGAAAGTATTCCATCGTAAGACACAACTGAATTGCTTTCATGTCACTAAAAGCAAATTTATACTTTAAAAGTACTCAGAAAATGTACCACACACACTCATAAACCAATGCATAAACAAACACGGACATCACATCAATAGGAAAAGTGACAAATTTAGGATAATTGTAGCAGATTTCTATTTCGCCAGGATTACTTTCCAAACTGAGCTGTAGGGTGTGCCCTTGTCTTCCTTTGCAGTGTCAACGCTAGCTTCTATTTGCCTACTTCCATTTTTCTCCCCACTTCTTTGAACTCTAAAGAGGTCTTGAGCCCTGGCTGGTGTCTCAGTGGATAGGTGCGCCTGCGAACCCAAAGGTCGATGGTTTGATTCCCCAACCAGGTCGTAGCAGGAGGCTGGTGAAAAGCAACCATACACTGATTTTTCTCTCACTCTCTGCCTCCTTCCCTTTCTCTCTCCCTCCCTCCCTCCCTCCCTCCCTCCCTCCCTCCGTCCCTCTCTCTCTCTCTCTCTCTCTCTCTCTCGCTAAAATAAATAAGTAAAGGTCTTGTTTGTTTCATCACTGTCTTAGGCAGGAATGCGACACTGAATACAATGCTTGGAACCTGTCGGTGCTGACACCTCTGAGTAGCTGTCCATTTGAGCGAGGATTTGGAGCTAGTTCCTCCCCATCTGTTTGTTTGTTTGTTTTTTAATCCTGCCTCTAACTTGATGCTTCCCGAACTTCTTCCTGCCACCAACTATGCCTCCATCTGCAGGTACACTCTGGAGCACCAACTCTTTCTTTCATGGGGGTTGGCATGCCTGCAGGCAGCGCGAAGAGAAAACTTTAAGATGCTTAAGGGAAATTGACACAAAGCAACCTGCCTGGGGGCGCCAGGTAGGCGGGACTGCTCCACGGCACCCCCAAAGGAGCTCTAGATTGGAATTTGGAATAGGAACGCGAGCGCGGAAAGGTTGCCCGCAGCAACTATCCAGCCAGCCAGCTGAAAACCTGGAAAGTGGATTTCTTCCACGTTCCCTCCCGGAAACTCTTGGGGGCGCTAGCAGCGGCTCTCACTGAGCATGTGCAGACGGCGGTGCGCATGCTCCGTCCATGCCCAGTTCGGTTTCTGTTGCGGGATCCGCCGTGTCCTGTAGCGCAACCGGAACTGTCCGTGCGGGCCTGGCCTCCCTTAGCTTGGGCGACCTTGTTGTCGTCTCAGAGCCTACCCTTCCCTTTCCACCCCTTCGGCTAGTGTGCCCTTTTCCCCTGAAACTGCCGTTATGAGCGCGAGGCTTTCGGCGTCGTCTCCATTTCGGTGGCCGTGGTTTTTGCTCCTGTCGCTACTCCTGGTGCTGGCGGCCCCAGGCCCGCGTCGGGGCGCGGCTTTCTATTTGCCCGGCCTGGCGCCGGTCAACTTCTGCGAAGAAGAAAAAAAGAGCGACGAGTGCAAGGTGAGTGAGGCCTGGTGGACCGCCAGGTGCACTATCGGAGGGGCAACTTCTCTTTGCAGCAAAGCCGGGGTCCGAGGGGAAGGGGAGTAGCAGTGGGTGGGATCTAGAGTCTTCCGAAGCGCTTGGGCTCGCCCCAGCTGTGGGTCTGGAATGGGCCTTGTAGTGGGGGTTAGGTTCTGGGGGGCTCAGGGCCTCAGGCTCGTCTCTCGTCTGGCGGGCCTGGTTGCACCAGCAGCTGTGCTCACTTTTCCCGGAACAGGGACTCTTATGTATGTGTGGCGCTCACCTGAAGTTGGATGTGTGCTTGTCTGCAGCAAGCGTGCCACGAGTGAATACTCGTTCCCAGCCGTGTCCCGCACTCCAAACAAGTGGACAGTCAGGTCTTTCAATAACTTCATTCCGTTGCTTCCTGTTTTATTTGACTTTCCTAGAACTCATAGTTGGTTATGAGAGCTTGTTCTTTTTAGAACTTGGATATTTTAAGTCCATAATTAGCTGGTTCCTTGTGGAATATTATCAACAACCTGAGCTGGGTAAACTGCATTAATAAAGACTTGCTGTAATTGTTGAAACAGTTAATTTCTACCTTATAAGTTTAAGAAACAAATTTTAATATATAAAATATATAAGTCCCTATTATTTAGTTTCACAGATTGTTTTAAATACTTAAAAGGAGCAGAAGACAGGAGAAACTGGCATTTTCTTCCTAGAGCAAGTCTTGAAAATGTTGATCTCTTAAGACTATTACTCTAAGAAGTTTCCAGTTTAATTGCTAGCAAAAGAAACTTAAGTAAAAGTAAACTTTTAGATTATTTGGCATGGGAAATAATGACATACATACACAATTATTCCAAGTCGGTTAAACAACATTTTGGGCTTGAGGATCTCTTTGAATCCATTAATTTTAACAATTCAAATAATTGTTTAGCAAACTTTTACAATCTATAAGTAAGTTTACGTACTAACTTTGACTTAAAAAAATAGTGTTTATTTTATTACTGCCAGCTTTACTGTAGCTATTAATACTGAGCGGATTTTAGGGCATTTAAAGAAGCCATTAAACTTTTCATAGCATTTTACAGTTTCTGTTTAAAAATTTGAATCTCTGAAAATGCTTAAGGATCTTTAAAGTTTACTCAAGTCAATATGTAGCACTTGAAACTAACTCTCATTCTTTGTAGTGCAAGAAGTTTTCACTCTGAGAGTTCTGACTGAAAGAATATAGTGCTTCCAAGTGAAATAGAGAGCTCGTTTCACAGCACACTGGTTTTACTAAATATTTTAGTAACCAGCCTTTAAAACCTAGTGTGTGGTCTTTAAATTTAATAGCAATTGTGCACTGTATTCCTACTTCCTCAGAGCCAAAAAAAGTATCTCTGCCTTCTAGGAACCTCAAAGGGCATACGTTTATGAACAGATTATTGACATCTGATATGTTACTGAAGATGCATATCCGAAGTGCTCTAAAATAGAAATGAGGAAAACATTGTGGATTGAAGTCTTAAGGGAAAGGTACAGGAGGAAGTGACATTTGAGATAAACTTATGAAAATAAGTATAATTAAAATTTACAAGTGGTCTGCCAAGTTAGATGATTTTGTTTTCTGAACAGGTCCTTCTTTAAGAAGGTGCTTTTTGGTTACTCAGCAAATTTCAGAATCCTATAGGTATTTAATTTTCAAAAATATAGAGATAAAACAGACAAGGCACATTATTTTTCTGATATGTTTAGATTTCACCTTTGTTGCCAGCTGCCTTCACATCTTGGTCAATGGAAACCACTCTTTGATGAAAAGACAGATGTACTTTTTTTTTTTTTTTTAATGGATTTTATTTTATTTATTTATTTTTTAAGATTTTATTTCATTATTTTTAGAAAGAGGGGAAGGGAGAGAGGCAGAGAGGGAGAGAGACATCAATGTATGGTTGCGTTTCACCTGCCTCCAGCCACAGACCTGACTGGAGACCTGGTTTCCAACCTTGTTATGTGCCCTGGCTGGGGAATCAAACCTGCGACCTTTGGGTTCGCAGGCTGGCACCTTATCCACTGTGCTACCAGCCAGGGCCCAGAAAGATGTACTTTCAGCAGTTTTTGTTTTTTTCTACGACTTTACTACCTTGTATAGGGAGTTTGAGGTGTACTTCAGTATTTCTTTGGTTTGCCTCTTAAGCGGATAAAAGCAGTAAACAGTTTAAAAGTTCACTGCTTCTATCAGGGTGTTGACAATTTTTTTCATCTACTTTATACTTGTTGAACACAGACTTGTGTACATTATTCAAAAAAGCTGAAGGGACTTATTTTAAAAACTAGAAATGGGGGTTGTGAGATGGGAATAATTATTTTCAGAATCAGGAGTTGGATGAATTGGGCAAGTCATTGCTCGTTCAAGTTTTTCCATCTGTAATGTAGGGATAATCATATTTGCTCATTATATATTCCCCTTGAAAGGTATTATGCATTTCTCAGAGCAAAGTACAATACTTATCATTATTGTGTGATATTATAAAATTAAGTATTGAGATGAAACAAGGCTGGATATCTTCAACATAAGCATAATTTATGTATTTCATCTTTACATGTACTGTAAAATTTATGTCCTGCATTTAGCTCATTGAATATATTGAAAGAGTCAAAAGAACCCAAAGGATTTGGTCATTTTTTGCGTTCAAAATTCTCCATGCATTTTTTTCTTGCATTTCAGTTGTGTTTTTACCTTTCATGAAATAATAAAGCATAATATGCTGAAAATATTGCTTATTTTTCTCCATCTTCAGTATTAAAATGGCTATACAAAAATTCACCAATTTTGATTTTTTTTTTTTTTAAACACACCACTGATATGACAGTGATATGTCACAATATTGTTTCCAATGAAGTTAAAGACAGTTAGGAACTACTAACGAAAAAACCATCTAACCATCTAACGAAAAAACCAAGTGGACTTTTTGGTCAACCCAGTGTTTGACTTATTTTGTTTTTGACACCAGGGCAATAAAGGATTATATCATGGTATGTCCTTCCTGTAGAATTTATTTTACTTTCTTAAATTTAAGGGAGAATAAGTTGAATGCAGTAAGCACAATAAAGCTCTGATCCAAAGTGAAATAGATCTTCACAGGGTAAAATATGCACTTCTACTCTATGTGGTAAAAGTTTTGGCTATTTCATTTAGCTGCTACATGCTATTTTAGCTTTTGATTGAGTCTTTAAGTGTGCTGTGTGGCATCCTGATAAGTAATAGCTAAAGATTAGTGAGCAGTTCACCATTTCTGCTTTTAACTTTCAAGTAATTATTGGCTTATAAACATGAATCCATCTCTACCAACTAAACTCTCCAAATGTGTACTACTCTTTTACTATTTGATGTACAGATCATATGCTTAGATGAAAGATTAAGGTTTCCTTTTCTGTCTGCTAAAGAAAAATGACCATATATACATATACTCCACTGATAGTTTTTTAAAAGGGGGATGTTTCAATGAATTAGCAACTTTTTGATAAAAATAAACCTTAATCAGAAGCATATTTAGAAAAAAATCCTAACCCAAGGATATGCGTATTGGTTTTTAGAGAGAGAAGGAGAGGAAGTGGCAGGGGGTGGGGAGAGAGAGGAACATCAATATGAGGGTGAAACATTGATTACATCCCATATGCGCCCCAACTGGGGATTGCACCCTCAACCTAGGTATGTGCCCTGGCGGGGAATTGAACCTGCAACCTTTTGGCATATGTGATGATGCTCCAGCCACTGAGCCACCTGCCCAGGGCTAGAAGCATACTTTTAGTCTTCTTTTCTTGATAGTTTATTTAAAGCTTTTAACAAATTATACATCTCTTATTTTTGAGCAGTTGCCTTAAATAAGAAATAAGTCAAATTTAAGAAAACAATTCTAAGTGTTGCTCTAAACAGACACAAGTATTAATATATATATACCTGTTTTAATTTGACCATAAAGGTAATTAGATTTTGAAATAAAGACTATAATTGATATAATTAATATAATTGACATATTTAGTTACATATAAAATAATTGACATTAATATAGCAACATAATATTGATTATTGATATTTAGTTTCACATTCTCATAGTTTTCTCTGGAATAATAGCATTGATTTTTAGCTTCTGGAAAATAATCAATGTGTAGGTGTTACTGATATTGTTTCAAATATAAAATCTAGCATTGGAAAGAGTAACTATGTATGATAAATTCACATCCCAACAGTTCTTCCTCCTGGTGAAAAAGTACATGGAGCTGAGTTAGAAAGTTTGCTTTCAGAAATAAAAATTTTGAACAAAATTCTTTTAAAACTGTGACTGTTACTATGGATTTGAGAGCTAGGATTGGGAAAGCAGGCAAGGTCACTATAGACAAAATAGTGTCCTGCTGCCTTTGTGTGCAAAGGGCCCTCAAAGGTTTGTACTTGAATATCTGAAACAAAACTACGGGTAGGTGGTCCGCACACCTCACCTGACACAGGTAAGTTGTAAATACTGGTCTTTGCTGTCAGACTTAGAGCCCAGTTCCTATTCATCTTTGCAATTTTCTATCAGTATTCTCTCAATAAGTGTTGTGTAGTTAATGTAGCCACTATAAGTGTGTTCTACAAGGTGATTCTCTTGCCATTAAAATTAAGTATCCATGAAAGGCTTTGGAGGAAATTTGTGACATTTTTTCTTTGCTCTTGTTATTCTCAACTTTCAAACCTATTTATTGTCCTTTGCTAATAAGAATAATGATATCATTAATCATCAGAACAACCCTGTGATTTTTAGATGGGTAAACTAAAGCTGGATGAAATATAGTAACCCTCCCAGGAATACATAACTAGTAAAGCCAGGCTACAAACCCAGTAGTCTGAATCTGAAGCCTGGGCTCTTCACCATGTTGAGGTCTTGCTGTATTTTTCACATTGAGTACTTTCTACTTCTCCTGTCTTACTCTGAATATCCCTGGCTACTTATAATCCTGGACTTCCATAATCAATACAGTCAACATAAAGCTCTTTATCTATGTAATCTTTAAGTAGTTGGATTTTATGTTATTCCTTTCTTTGGTATAGTCTAAACTTGAAATTTTACTTTTTTGGTGGGGTGGGGAGAGGAGGAGCCTTAAATCTAGGAAATTGACTTCTGGGCATTACTGGTGCGATAACTTTAACTTAAAGCTCATGAGCATCCATTGTGTGTTTTACCATTTTTATTGTATGACTTAAGAGTTCCCTTCAGAATTTTTGCCACTGTAAAGACTGGTAGCACAGAAGCCCCAAATCTGGGAGCTACTTAAGTGTTCATGATATGCCGAAAAAAACTACCTGCAAAATTAGCAGATGTGGACATGCTGTTTATTACTCAAATTTACAGGTGTATAAACAAGCAGCAGATCGGGTTGAGAGATTGTGCACATCCTCCAGTCGAAGGCTTGTTATAAAGGGTCCCAGAAAAAGGAGGCATATGTTCCGTGTGTGAATCTAAACTACATTACCTCAGTATGTATATGCAGAAAGAAAAAGTCAAGAAGCAGTCACAGGACAAGAAATGGCTCCCAAAAGAAGATAAGGAGGGAGTTACAATCCATTCCCAAGACAATACACGTTCATTCTGGCCAGTCCTCAGTCATGGGAGGGGGAAGGGCCATCTCCATTGACTCCACACTCTACCCCAACATTGTTTTTCCACCTCACGTTGTTCACATTAATTCTTTCGATAAAGGATCTGTGTTGTATGTTGAGCATGTTGGCGCTTTGCATCCATGTACCACAGATATAATAAAGGCTATGCCCTAAGACTAAAAAGCACAGTACAGAAGCCAAAGAGACCCAGGAGGAGGGAATGCCATTAATAGTCTATGGTAGACATTACCATAATATTCTTACGCAGGGTTGCTGGCATCCCCATGTATAGCACACTTTCATTTGTAGTCCTGTTTCTTTGTTCAATACATAGGGGTATGGACTGTCATAGCTGTAAATAGCTGTAATGCTGACAGCCACCCCACACTGTCCCAAACTGTATATGTGAGCTATGGCTTGGTGCAGTTACTTTCCCCATTTAAGTTGGAAAACACCTCATGAATCTGTTTGAAGAGGGGGTCAGAAGCCTTCCAGCCTTGCAGCAAGTTTCAGCATGTCTGGTTCGCAGGTGAATCCACCATGAAGGGTCAGCAGAGGCCCCAATCAGAAACTCAGTGCGGACCCCACAGTCTGAGAGGTTGTTCTCAGCAGCCAGCATTCCCTCCCGTTGGGGAAAGGTGCTGTCTCTGCAGAATCCAACCAGATAACCCCAAAGAATTTGGCAGAGAAGAAACACAAAGGGTAATGAACACAGCAAATCATATACCAGTTTTTGAGTGTAAGAGTGTCAGATGAGGGGACTTCCAAATACAAGGCTTTTGATGAATGAAATTAAGCAGTGACAATCTGATAGTCTTTATCTGTAGTTTAAATGGTGATATCAGATGCTCAGGTAAATGTAGTTGATACTGCATCAGTAGTTCTCACTAATTCCCAATGAAAGGATGAAGGAAAAGATGAAACACTAGAGTGAAAGAAAACTGGTGGAATTCAGGATCCAGTCTAGTTTATAGGTGAGAAAAAAATTTTAAAAGACAATTCACTGAATTAGAGTCTACTTTCCATAATCATGTATAGTAGATTTTATTGAAACATAATTTTTCCCTTAAAATTACACTCATTTTTATCAAAGAGCCAAATCAAGACCAGTTCATTTACTGTATTGTACAGTTTCAATTTGGCCTGATTATTTGCATAAACAGAACAGGAATAACAATTGATCATATAGACTTTGTTAAAGTACTTCGTGAGAACATGACAAAGAATTACTAGATTGGGCTTTAATTAGCTTCTCTGGTTTGGGAAGCCAAGCCACACAGTTGCCACCAGACTTTGTTTACAGTACCTGCAGATTTGGGTTTCTCAAGTCCTTGAAGTGTTGAGGTTCTTCCCATGCTCCTTACCTGGGAATACCGCCATGAATCATGTAACCAAGGAAAGGTACCAGGGGCTTTTATTAGCTTCAAAGTCCATCTTAATTCCTTATGGCTTTCTGATGACATCAGAGTGCAGGCAAGACTCCTTTGATAATTACATTCCAGACTAAAGATTTAGTTGTTAAAATCATAATTGGAAATTGACTTATATGTCCTATTATGAAGAAATCAGATTCCTATTGGATTTATGCAAACAAACATACTGCTATGGAAAGAGGAATACCCATTAAGAGCTTCCATATTCCAGCCCTGATTGGCATGGCTCAGTGGATTGAATGCCAGCCTGTGAACCTAAAGGCTGTTAGTTCCTTCCCAGCACATGCTTGGGTTGCAGATCCCCAGTTGGGGGCGTGCTGCAAGAGGCAAGTGATGATTTCTCTCTCTCTACAAATAAAATCTTTAAAAAAATTTTTTTCCAAATTCCAGAGGGATCAGGAAGGGAGAAAAATATAATTTATGAGAGTATACCAAATTGCTTTAAGAAACAAAGTTTTCTTATATGTGAAAAACATGATTAAAAATTAGCAGTATTTTTCAGCAAAAAGTTATGACAGTCACAATTATCTTCAGTTTATTATGTCCCATAATTTTTGTTTATCTTGATCATCTGCAGGCACCTCTATAAATCCAGTCATTTAGCAGAGCTCCAGCAATCTTAACTTAGTTCAAAGGTATGATCTGAAAATCCATTCTCAGAAATATACAATCCAAAACAAGTCAGAATTCTCTTTATGAACCCCTCCCAAGATATAATGTATTTTTGCAAACACATTGGAGCCAAACAATGACAATTTGTAAATGACAACCTAAAATGACATGGTTACAGAGACGAGAATAATGCAGTTGACAAAGGAATTTGCTTTCCTACAAAAACATTTTAAGATAAGTAAAATTACAAATGAAAGTATATCAGGACTCATAATATCTAGAGCATCTACTTTAATAACAAAAGTATGTGTATACAAATGGAACATAGTTCTTATTTCATTATTTGACAAAGCTTCCGAAGTACTTTAAGCATATCAAATAGGCCTAATTAGTTTCAAAACTTTTCTTTTATGAAAGAGGGAGAACAAATCCTTGAGGTATTTCAGGGGCCATTGGAATAACCTAAAGTCATTTCTCAATTAAGTCTCTTAAAATTTGAAATTTGGGAAGGCTGTTAAACAAGCTTAACCAAAAGATTACAACCTAAACTTTTTGTAAAACAATTTTTTTAAAGATTTTATTTATTTTTAGAGAGAGGGTAAGGGGGCAGAAAGAGGAGATAAACATCAATGCGTAGTTGCCTCTTGCACACCCTCAACTGGGAACCTGGCCTGCAAGCCAGCCATGTGCCCTGACCGTGAATCGAACCAGTGACCCATTGGTTCACAGGCTGGCACTCAGTCCACTGACCTGCACCAGCCAGGGCTTAAACAACTCATTTTTATGATAATAGCTTTTAAAAGACAGTTACTAAGCCAGTTTTCCCATCAAATAATTTAGACCAAAGAATCCTGTTTGTGTGTGTTCACTTATTTTTGGCCAATAAAATATTACACCCTTATAATGCCATCAGGAGGAAGAAAACACAACATGTAATACACAGACAGTCACATATCACTTGAAGACCATACACATGAAGACTGAATGCATAAAGACTATATACATAATTTGATTTACTAATTTTGGTAGAGAAAGCCCAAGATAATCTCATTTGCTTGTCTTTTTGCTTCGTCCCTCTACACAATCCTCCTGTAATTTCCTAGTTCCTTTTAGTTTGCCCTTTTAACTCATTGAGAAATTAGAACAACCATAATTCTAATTATGGCAAAATATATTGCCATAATTTATACCTTGTTTTACTAAAGCCATATATTTTCCCCTAACTTAAATATAATTAACATTCTTTAGATTGACACATTCATGAATACATTTCATAAATCTTACCTTTTATAGACCTTTAGCAAAACAATTCTAATTAGTTTAAAATGTGACCTAAGCCACTCCTTTCCAAAACAGAAATAAAAACAAAATCTAAAGCAAAGGCAAAACTTTAAGAAAGAACTAGTATTAGCCTTAGAATCTTATCTCCTTGTTTTTCTAACTTAAGCTTACCCTCTTAACTGCCTTACTTCTGCTTCAGCTGCTGCTTCCTTTTCCCCCACACAGGTCCTCTGCAAGATCTGTGGGAGTTTTGGGGGTGTCCCCCAAGTACCAGTGCACCATCCTGAGATTACCCCCTTGCCTCCCCAACCTGGCATGTTACCACAATGCAGTCTACTTGACAGGAGTATTTTCTTGAATATCCTGTTTGTGATGCCAGTTATAGTGTAGGACTCCTTAAGTGTTTGAGATGGTCTGAAAAACCCACCTGGTGGACTAACGAATGTGAACATGCTCTTTATTATTCACATTACAGAGGAGTGCACCAATTCTTTATAAGGGTCCCAGACAGAGAAGGCACATGTCCTAAATATGACTCTAAACTACATTACCTCCACTATGTACCTGCTGAAAGAAAAAGTCAAGAAGCAGTCATGGTATTATGCTTAGTGAAATAAGCCAGTCAGTGAAAGACAAATATCATATGATCTCACTCGTTATAGGACAATAATGAACAAAAACAACAAGCAAAACAGAACCAGATATATGAATACAGTGAATAGGCCTTCTGTGGGGAAGGGGGGGAAGGGGGGGAGGAGGCAAAGAAGGGGAGAAGTTTAGACAAGAACCTAGTAGGGAAGGACCATGGACATGGACAAGTGAGATTGACTTTGTTGGGGAGTGGATGGGTGGGGAAGGGGGTGGATGTACTACAACAACAATAAAAATAAATTAAAAAAAAAAAAGAAGTCATGGGACAAGAAGCCACTCCCAAAAGGAGGTAAGGAGGGAATCACAATCCATTCCCAAAACTACATATTTCTTCTGGCCAGCCCTCAGTCCTGGTGGAGGAAAGGGCCATGTCTTTTGACCTCCACAATAGTTCTATATTTAACAGTGGAAGCTTTTATGTTTCTTTTTTGTTTCTCTGCCTTGGTATCTCAAACCCTTTTGTCACTTGTCACTTGCTTTTATCCTGGTAAAAAGTCAAATTTCTTCATTGAGATTTCTTTCCACCTTGAAAACCAATTCAATTGT
>PVIW01010391.1:33449-44611 GCA_004026585.1 Noctilio leporinus
TTTTTTTTTTTTTTTTTTTTTTTTAGGATTTTTCATTATTTTTAGAAAGAGGGGAAGGGAGAGAGGCAGAGAGGGAGAGAGACATCAATGTATGGTTGCATTTCACCTGCCTCCAGCCACCGACCTGACTGGAGACCTGGCTTGCAACTTGGTTATGTGCCCTGGCTGGGGAATTTAACCTGCGACCTTTGGGTTCCCAGGCCAGCGCCTTTATCCACTGTGCTACCAGCCAGGGCTCCATGATTCCTTTATACTAGGTGCTTGTCTAAGCTGCTCCCCTTCCTTGCATTTGGTGTGTTTATGCACCCCCACTGGGGATTGAATCTACAACATTTTGGTGTATGGAATGACATTCCAACCAACTGAACCATCCAGCCAGGGCATTTAAATTTTTACATTTGTTCTGCCTCCCTCCTCCCTCCAACCCCTTTCCCCCTGACCACTGAGGGCCTATTCACTGTATTTATATATTTGGTTCTGTTTTGCTTGTTGTTAGTTTTGTTCATTATTGTCCTGTAATGGGTGAGATCGTATGATGTTTGTCCTTCGCTGACTGGCTTATTTCACTAAGCATAATACTCTCCAGTTACATCCATGTTGTTGCAAAGGGTAAAAGTTCCTTCTTTCTTTCTGCTATGTAGAATTCCATTGTGTAAATGTACCCAAGTTTTTTGATCTAATCATCCACTGATGGGCACTTAGGCTGTTTCCAGCACTTGGCTATTGTAAATAGCGCTGCTATGAACATAGGTGTACATAGGTTCTTATGAATTGGTGTTTCAGGATTCTTTGGGTAAAGTCCAAGTAGTGGAATTGCTGGGTCAAAAGGTAGTTCCATTTTCAGTTTTTTAAGGAAACCCCATACTGTTTTCCACAGTGGCTGCACCAGCCTACATTCCCACCAAAGTGTACCAGGGTTCCCTTTGCCCCGCATCCTCTCCAACACTTGTTGTTTGTTGATTTGTTGATGATTGCCATTCTGACAGGTGTGAGGTGGTATCTTGTTGTGGTTTTAATTTGCATCTCTCTGATGACTAAAAAATATGGAACGCTTCACGAATTTGCGTGTCATCCTTGCGCAGGGGCCATGCTAATCTTCTCTGTATCGTTCCAATTTCAGTATATGTGCTGCCGAAGCGAGCACTAGAGTGTAGTTGTATCCAAAGCTGGGATCAGATGTAAAATGAACAGATTAGGACTAGAAATAAAGTTGCACTTTTGGAAGAAGGATTTAGAAGGGAGACCATAGAACTCTAAATTATATTAAACCTTTTATTAAAAAGTTCTTACGGCAGGTTGTAATCAGTCTTTCTAAGTCTTTAGAATTCACAGTCTTGATTTAGGATTTATCTGCAACTTCCTTAAAATGTTAAATGTAACAAATTTTTGTGCTTATAATAACTCAGTTTGGGACATTTTGAAAGCAGGATTGTGTTGTAACTAACACTTTAAGGCTTCTTCACATTATGTCAGAGATACTTTGGAATTGGCCTTCTGTAATTAATGCAAATTTCCAGAAGGAAATGCACTCAACTTTTGGATGAGTAATAAAGTTTAGAGAGGAAAGTGACCTTAAAATTAATCAAACCTTGCCCTAGCTGGTGTGGCTCAGTGGGTTGAGCACCAGCCTGCAAACCCAAGGGTTGGCAGTTCAACTCCCAGCCAGGGCATATACCCAGGTTGCAAGCCAGGCCTTCAACCAGGTCCCCAGCTGGAGGCACGTGAAAGACAACCTTAAGTTGAGGTTTCTGTCTTCCTCTCTCTAAAAATAATGAATAAAATCTTTTAAAGAAACTCAAACATTGTCCTCTTATAGCACATTACTATTTTAATGATAAGAAAAATTAAATCCCATTAAGATTCAGTGTTTGCCCCAAGAACATTTAAAAATCACATACCTTTTACTGTGTTAAATGTACGCCTTATAGTAACAGAACCCCTGGGGGGTTTTCAGTTTTAATGTGCCTGTTTTGCCTGCCCCTGTCAACAAAAGGAAAACTTAATAACAGAATTTGGTGAAAAGGAAAAGTAGTTTATTTAAAGGTTAAACAAATACAGATTAAAGGTGCAATTCTGCCATTAATTCCCGCTCCTTTTAAAAACACCCGAAACGTACAGTCCTGCCAGATCAGGCCAGTTTTAGAATAGATAAACAAGAGGTTTCAGAAACACAAAAGATCACAGCTTAGCATTTTCCAGTGGTAATTCAAAGTTCCTGGTAGCTGCTGTACTCAATTAGGGAAAGATCTTGTGTGCACTTCTTAATTCTTACACCACCTGTAATGCCTTACCTTTGCGCAAACTGCATGTCTCCCTTCCCCCAATTGCTCCCCCTTTTCCAAAACCAGGTGAGTTCTTTCCTGCTCTTCAAGCCAATTGTCTGTCTGCACGTGGGAAAGAGAAAGCTTAATAGCTGCCACCTTATTTTTAAATCCCCAAGTGCAGCCTTTGACTTAGTGGGTACAGTAAACAGTTCTGTTTACTGACAGAAATTTGTGCAGCACTGTAAGTCTTTTCACTATCCTCTGGTTAAAACCTCTCCTGTTTTCTTAGCTCACAGGACAAAGGCTAGTCCACTGAGCTTCACTACACCCATCATTTCCAACCCGCAAAGAGTGGGGGATTTTGGCTCTTTCCCATTCTGTAACATTATCTCTCTCCTGGATTATAGATTCTTTGAAGGCAAGTATTGATGTATTTTATATTATTATTGCTCACAAGCTAGTACAGGATATAGTGGCTATGAAAAGATGTGTTGAATGAATTTCTTCTGATTTTTCAGGATTTGTTATTAATGCTCTTCAATTTTCACATAACTACAAACTCTACGATGTTTTCCTATTTAATACTTTTTTCTTAATCTTCACTTGAAAATGTTTTTACTGATTTTAGAAAGAGAGGATGGAATGAGAGAGAAACGCCAAAATAAAGGAGGCATTTCCTTCCATGTGCACCCTGACTGGGGATTGAACCCTCAACCTAGGTATGTGCCTGACTGGGAATCCAATCTGCAACCTTTTGGTGCATGGGACAATGCTCCAACCAATTGAGCTACCTGGCCATGGCTATTTGGTACTTATTTTGAAGTCATCTTCCCTGCTTCTGCTTTTTCTTTTATTTACTTACTGATTTGAAAGAGAAAAAGACCAGCGATCACAACCTTGAAGTACTGGAATGACACTCTACCCAACTGAGATACATACCTTGGCCTATTGAGATGATGCTGTAAACAACTGAGTTATACAGCCAGGGCATCTTCCTTGATTCTTGAACATTTTTCCACACTAAATATGATTCTTTCATATTTATTTCTTACTGTCTGATAGTAAGACTCAAAATTTGCTTTCAATTTTATAAAGCATTTTCTTTTTCCAACTCTTGTGACAATTTTCAAAATTCAAAACATTGAAAGTATAGTATAATGATCACTTGTACAGGGTGCACACAATCAATTGGCAAAATTTTAGTAAAATAAACAACATACCACAAAAGTGTTATATTTTGAAATAAGTTCATTCTTATATGTAAATACATAAACATAGTCTTTTTTCAATTGTTAAAAAAAGTCTCCATTTGCTGCAATAATAGACTCAATTTGACTTTGGCATCTTGAGCACGCTTTCATTCACTTTTCTTTACCCATGGACATCATAATGATTTCAGTCTTAGCTTTAACAACCTATTTATTGGAATGAGGTTGTTTATTAACTTCCCTCTCACAGATACTGCATACGTCATAGTCTAAAGGATTTGTACCAGGTGAGCTAGGCGTCCAGATTTCCTTTGACCAGAATTCAGGAACATTGCCACTTTTGGCATTGTGTGCTGGTGCACCATTTTGTTGGAAGATAAAATGACGCCCATTTGCAGCTTGCTTCCTCCATAGTACAACTACTGTCAAAACATCAAGGTAAACATCCTAGATCTTCATTGATGATCTCCTGGATTCTGTGTACAATATCTGGACTTGTGCAGTTCTTGCGTACCTTATGCATTTTCCTTGTTGGTGTGGCGACATCAGGATCAGCATCATACACCTTTCTCATGTTGTAAACTGTACGTAAAGGATGTTATTGAAGTGCATAATTTCCTTAGCAGTTCACCCTGCACGCAGTCCAGAAATTACGGTTGCTCTAACATCATATTCGTTGGACATGATTGGTTGCCCTCAGAATTTAATACTTTATATCTGAAGCAATGATGTTAAATCATCACCTTAGAAACATAGTTTTTCAAAATAAGCATGTGAAATAAGGAGATGCAATGTTACCGCCAATTGATCTCGTGCACCCTGTATATCCATCTAGACCCCTAGAGCCTACAGTTGTTTATGTTTTTCCCTACTTGTTTTATTTGTATGTATTTATATATTTTTTAGGGATGAATGTTACATACTTTTGCCATTCATCAAAACCATATAAACATTAACGCCTCATTTTTTTTCTCCTTTCTCTCAAAAAATTTTAAATCCTTACCCAAGGATAGGTTTATTGATTTTAGGGAAAGGGAGAGGGAGAAAGGGAAAGAGAGTGGCATTTGGTATGTTTATGCACCCCCACTGGGGATTGAATCTACAACATTTTGGTGTACGGAATGACATTCCAACCAACTGAACCATCCAGCCAGGGCATTTAAATTTTTACATTTGTTCTACTGCTGTTATTACAAGGATTCACATTCTTATAATACATATCAAATTTTCTTGTTTCACTGTAAGAATTAATATTTTAAATAGAGAATTGTAAATGTAGCATATTTACAGATATAAATTAACCTGTTTTATATTAAAGGTATTGTTTTTAATCTACATTTCTTAGCATGTTTTAAGTGAAATTATAATTCTTAAATTTTCAAATTTTTACAATTTAAAAAAGGAATGAATGATAATGCTACAAAAATAGCCAAGGTGAACTAAGTATCCAAGGTGTGTTTTGAGTACTTCACTAAACAGAAGAAAAATGTATATAATTTAGTGGTGGTATTTATGGTAGCCTAACTTTCCTATAAAAGTAAGTGTGGAAAAGTGTCAGAAGAGGCAAGAAGGAAGAACAGTAAAAGACTGGGAGCAGCAGAAATTAAAAGTGATGGTAGCCACAGTTGAGTTTACCTTTTCTGAGGCAGCAGTCCAGTGTTTGAACGTGTTTCTTTGTCTTAAAGTAGAGTAAGTAATCCCTAGTTCAAAAGGTTATTATGAGACTTGTACTTGATAAGTATCTTCCCCTTTCCTAGAATTACAGAAAGAAGACGAATAGGCATAAACAGATCAAAAAGCATACTGTCTTAGTGTCCTTAATTGAAGGAAGAGGGAAGGCCTCTTATAGAAACATTTGAGGCTGTCCTTATAATAGTAAATATTCAGAATCAGGATGTCTTAATTTTTCTAAAATAATTGGTATTAATAGCTACATTTATTTAGTCATTTAACTTACTGTGTACCAACTGTGGACCAGCTTCTGTGTTGTATGCTATTTTAGTATTGCCTTATTCATCACATTAAAAAATTACTACTTCTTTAGGAGCACATATTTATTAAGAGTATACGTAGGATTTGAGGTGAACCAAGCAGTCTGATGCAAAGCTGCTTTCAAACTGAAGTTGTGTTCTCTATTTATACGCTGTGTGCTAAAGTTAATTTTGTTTTTAGCTGCAAGTTTTGTGAGAAGAATTGTTTTTTGATTTTGTTATTTTGGAAAAATTTGTGGACAGCCCTTGATGGCTTGTAGACATCCTTATAAATCACAAAGCAAGGTTAAAGCATGCTTGTTAGGTGGCCTTAACACCTTTATTATTAGGAGTTGAATTTGAAGCTACTTCAGTAGTTAATGAAAAATTGACAGATAAGGTAAATTTAATGGAGGTTTAATATTAAAATGTCAAGAAGGTGGTTAAAAACTAATATTCAAATAGAAAAATAGGGAGGAAAAGGGCATAGGTATTTGGGTTATGGACTAAAATGGAGTAAGTGTGGTAATAATCTATTAAAATGATAGTAAATTATATAAACAAAAGACCAGCATGGTTTCTGGAAAAGAAACTTTCCTGGCTTAGAATTATTCAGAGGCTTGCAGTAGATTTAGAGGGAGCTGATGAGTTTGATTTCAGAGGTTTTGACAAGATTGTTTTTGTTTTTTAAGGTTAAATTGGGCCCTGGCTGATGGCACAGTGGATAAGGCGCTGGCCTGCAAATCCAAAGGTCACCAGTTCGATTTCCAGCCAGGGCACATAACCAGGTTGCAAGCCAGGTCTCCAGCTAGGTCCTTAGCTGGAGGCCAGTGAAAGGCAACCATACATTGATGTCTCTCTCCCTCTCTCCCTTCCCCTTTCTCTAGAAGTAAATTAAAATCTTTTAAAAAAAGGTTAAATTGGAATTTACAGTGGTATGGATTAGTTTATAGGCAGAGTGGAGTAGATAATAAATCTATGAGGGAAACAGACTTCTAGGACACCTAATTTGGATCTTAAATTTAAAAGACAATGAAAGCAAAAGGTTTCATAGTGTTAAGCTCCTGTGTGTAACACATGGTAAAGCCAAAGGAGTGTATTTCCAGAAGCTGTCTTAAAGTTATATAAGAGCAAAAATTGGTATGTTAGTTTGGTCTTAGACAAGCTAAAAAAGTACATTTAAGGAAAAAAGACAACTATATTTTTGAGAAGACGAGCTCTAAACCATCACTTATATCGGGTTAGCTAAAAAGTTTGGTTTTAGAGACGTAAAAAGTTTCACCAGTAACTTTATTGAACAAGCTTTTCACCATTTTATTCCATTTCCTTTTGCTGTCTTTCAGGAAACTTCATAATTCCATTTTCCCAAAGCTTTTTATCTTTTTGCGCAAAGAACCATTTCAGATGCCTTATGCAGTCTTCCAGGGGATCAATAGTTTTTCCATTAGGAGAATTTTGTGAAGATCAAAAATAAATAGAAATCTGAAAGTGTAAAGTCTAATAAATACAGCAGATGAATCAGAACTTCCCAGCCAAGCTGTAATAGTTTTTATCAAAGAGACATGCAGTCTTGCATTATCCTGAAGGAAGAATATGCATTTTCTGTTGACTAATTCTGGATGCTTCTCATTAGCACTGCTTTCAGTTGATCTGACTGGGAGCAGTACTTGTTGGAAATAATCCCTTAGTTTTCCAGAAGGAGCTCATAATAAAGGACTCCCTTCCAATCCCACCATGTACATAACATCGCCTTCTTTGTGATGAAGACTGGTCCTTGGTATGGTTGGTGGTGGTTCGTTTTGCTTTCCCATGATCTCTTCGGTTCCACATTATTGGAAAGTATCCACTTTTCATTGCCTATAACAATTTGATTTAAAAGCAGAACGTTTTTGTCACCTGTAAGTAGAGAATTGCTTGCAGAAATATGGTCAAAGATGTTTTTATCGCTTAACCTATGTGGAACCCGAACAGTAAAGTGATTAACATAACCAAACTGGTACAAACGATTTTCAGTGTTTGATTTGGGTATTTTGAGTATGTTGGCTGTCTCCCACATGGCATAATATTGATCTCAATTAATGTCTTAATTTGATTGTTAATCAACCTCAACTGGTCTTCCAGACTGTGGAGCATTGTCCAGTGAAAAATATCCATCATGAAACTTCGCAAACCACTTTTGACATGTTCTGTCGGTCACAACACCTTCTTTGTATACTGCATAAGTCTTTTTGTGTGTGTGTTCCAGTTGTATTCTTACATTCTTAAAATAATATGCTGGAAAACGTTGCTTATTTTATTCCATCTTTAATATTAAAATGACTGCACAAAAATTCACCAATTTTGATGTGTTTTCACCAGTACAATCTAACAAAATTGTTTCAAATGAAATTAAAGACAACTAAGCACTACTAGTTGTCTTTCCGTTCTAACCAGTTTACAGAAAAAACCCAAATGAACTTTTTGGTCAACTCAGTAGAACATAGAAAAGAGATGAAGAGTGTCATTGAAGAATTATGCTTATGGTCAGAAAGGTAACAATGTCATTCTCTATATATATGAAACTTGAATGTCTAAACCTCAAATTTTTCCTGTAATTCTCAATCACATACCTTTTAAGAAGGGTATGAAGATAGGGCAAGGTCCTGAGAAAAGTAGTTGGCATAATCAAGGAGATAGGCGCTTCAAAAAATTAAGACCATTCAGTTTTGAGAGATTTAAGACTCAGGGGAGATATGAAAGATGTCAGAAGATAAGAGGGTTTTCTCTCTCAGTGTTATAATCTGATAGCCAGAAGATATACCATGAAACTTCAGAAAGAACATTATAGGCTAAGCAAAAATTCTTACCTCATCCATTGGGAAGAATGAAAGAAACTTTTAACCTAAATTTATATGCCTTTGAACAACATCCTAAAATTTTTCACATAGCATCAGGTCTTTGAACCCAGTGCCCTGTTTTAGGTTTACTAAGATGTGAACTTAAAACAATATTGAAAATTACATAGGGCCCCGGCAGGGTAGCTCAGTTGATCAGAGAATCATCCCAATACACCAAAGTTGTATGTTAAATCCCCTGGGTACATACAAAAAACAACCAATGAATGCACAAATAAGTGGAACAACAATTGATGTTTCTCTCCCCTCCCACCATCCTTTTCCCTCCTCAAATCAATAAATTGAAAAAATAAATTTTTTTTTAAGAAAAATTGCCAGAAAACCTAGGTAAGGGATGGACTGTGACTGTCCCAGGACAACCTACTTGGAGCTATCAACCATCCACAGCTCATGGTTCCATCTGCTGGGCCTGTTTATAGAACGAACCAGGCTGCACACCAAGTTTGGCTTTAACCAGCACTAGACCTGGGGGAGGGCCAGTTCAAGTTTCAAATTCCCAGAAATCCCCCTCTGTGTATAGGCTTTCTGTTGGACTTAAGAGTGAAAGTCTTCTAGCTCTACTCCTTAGCAGTAGGGCTTAAGAACCACAGTAACTCCTGTGGGCAGAGCTATTGGCTTCTGCTCAGGCTGATGTCACTTGGAGGGTAGTGGTCTGCCTGAGCAAGATGGCTCCTGCATTATGGGGGTGACTCAGCACAGGGATCCTGGTGATTGCTTTCTAAGTTCTCTCCCCAAAGCCACAAACCTAGACTGTCCTCATGTGTCTCTAGTCCACTCTGCCCTTCCTGTGCTGGAGCCCAGGTTAAGTGGCTACAAATGGAAATTTGTGCATTGACCCATTAAGGCACTCTGCATCTTCAGCAGTCTCTCCCAGTCTGTGGCTTCTGTCTGTCCGTGGCTATAAGGCTTCTCTTCAGCTAGTGTTCTGTTGGTTATTCCAGATGATTTTTCTGTAGTATACTTGTAATTCCAGTTTGGTCCTGGGAGGAGGTTAGTGACTCCTTTACTGTCTTGGGTTTTAAAGTTAAATTTTAAATTCAGTTCTTCAACCACTTTAACATTTTAAGCAACCAGTAATCTTGTATGGCTAATGGCTACTATATTTGACAGTGCAGATAAGCATATTTCCATCATTGCTTGAAGTTCTATTGGACATTGCTGAATAATAGTCAATGTTCACATAGTACTTTGCACCAGGGACTATTCTTTCCCCTGCTCCCCACAGTGTTTGGTTGCCTTTCATCTGCCTCCAGTTACGCACCTGGCTGGAGACCTGGCTTGCAACCTGGTTATGTGCCTTGGCTGGGAATTGAACCAGTGACCTTTGGGTTCACAGGTTGGTGCCTCTTCACTGAGCCACCAGCCAGGGCCAATTCTTGAATCTTTTCAAGTGAAAAAAAAAACAACAACACAACACAACACAAAGCATGGATTAGTGTTACCTGCATTCTCCAAATTAGAAAACTGAGGCCCAGGAAAATAAAAAAAACACTTGCTCAGATCACACAACTAGTAAATGTCAAGATTAAGAGTCAGGATTTAAACCCAGGCAGCCTAACTCAAAAGTCCTTGTTCCTACTCCCTTACTATGTACTAAGCATGGTAAGAATAAGGAATATGCTTAATTGTAGCACAAGGAATTTCACTTATGTGGTGAAAATGTTGTTTTCCAGGTTTTTTTTTTTTTTTTTTTTTTTAATGTTCTGTTTAGTATTGAACTCAAAGATAATGGAGGATCATTTGTTTTATATATATATATATGTATATATATTTGTCTGATACTCTCTGCTATGCTTTGTACTTGGTAGAGAGTCTCAAGACATGTTTGTAGGATTGAATTGAATCAAGAAGCACCTCTGTCCTTTAAAATAATACCCTTTTATCAAGTTAGTTGGTTGAGAGAAGTAATTGTTATAATTAACAGAGATCCTCTGAATCATGGGATTTAAAAGTGTGATAGGCATTTGCAATGACTTTTTTTTTTTAAACTTTGATGAAATTTTTTTTTTTTAATTTTATTGTAAAATATCAGCAAAATTCAAAGGGAACCCAACTGTATGGGAAAACATAATTGCCAATGATACCTCAGACAAGGGTCTGATCTCCAAAATATATAAAGAACTAATGCGACTCAACACCAGGGAGACAGACAGCCCAATTGAAAAATGGGCAAAGGACCTGAAGAGACAACTCACTGAGGAAGATATACAAAGGGCCCAGAGGCATATGAAAGAATGCTCCACATCGCTAGTCATCAGAGAGATGCAAATTAAAACTGCATTAAGATACCACCTCACACCTGTCAGAATGGCAATCATCAGCAAATTAACAAACAACAAGTGTTGGCGAGGATGCGAGGCAAAGGGAACCCTCATATACTGTTGGTGGGAATGCAGGCTGGTACAGCCACTGTGGAAAACAGTATGGGGTTTCCTTAAAAAACTAAAAATGGAACTACCTTTTGACCCAGCCATTCCACTACTTGGACTATACCCAAAGAATCCTGAAACACCAATTCATAAGAACCTATGCACACCTATGTTCATAGCGGCACTACTTACAATAGCCAAGTGCTGGAAACAGCCTAAGTGCCCATCAGTGGATGACTGGATCAAAAAACTTCGGTACAATTACACAATGGAATTCTATATAGCAGAAAGAAAGAAGGAACTTGTACCCTTTGCAACAACATGGATGAAACTGGAGAGTATTATGCTTAGTGAAATAAGCCAGTCAGTGAAGGACAAATATCATATGATCTCACCCATTACGGGACAATAATGAGCAAAACTAACAACAAGCAAAACAGAACCAAGTATATGAATA
>PVIW01010392.1:0-44499 GCA_004026585.1 Noctilio leporinus
CCCTAACCCCTTTTCCCCTGACCACTGAAGGCCTATTCCTTGTATTCATATACTTGGTTCTGTTTTGCTTGTTGTTAGTTTTGCTCATTATTGTCCCGTAATGGGTGAGATCATATGATATTTGTCCTTCACTGACTGGCTTATTTCACTAAGCATAATACTCAAAAATATGGAACGCTTCACGAATTTGCGTGTCATCCATGCGCAGGGGCCATGCTAATCTTCTCTGTATCGTTCTAATTTTAGTATATGTGCTGCCGAAGCGAGCACTAAAATTATTTTTTTAACTCAACAATACAATTGACTACTTAGCTAAGGTCCATATATAGTCAAGGTTTTAACAAAAGTCATGAAATAATTCAAAGGAATTAAGTTCATTTGTGTATAAACTAGAAGTTTACAGAGGTTCTAACACATTAAATTTATTTACCAGAAGTCTTTTTACGAAGAAAAAGACTGATATCCTAGACCAAACCTGAGTAATTTGTGGTCATAAAGGTAGTATGACTGATATTAATAAAATGTTAAGTGAGAGACAAGGGTTCCCAGAATTTAAAACAACACAGTGAAAGTAGTGGTGGGCTACAAGGATACCATTTAGTAAGTTCCTGCTCAAGTAATGCATGCCAAATTAATACCCTCAGAAATTACTGTCCCCCTAATTCAAGTCATTCCTCAAGAGTAATTTATTCTCTAAAAAGTTATAGAATTTAATTTTTTTTTACTTGTTTGAAATACTTAATATTTATTTCCAATTAGATAAAACCAAATACAACTTTACCCATATATACACAATCAACCTATTTCTCTCCTAGTATGTAACTTCTAACAACCATGCTAATAACACAGGATAGCCAATACAGATTCTAGCATTTAAAAAGTACAAAAGAATACACAGTGACACCTCAAATATTTAATTTACTGTATTTGCCAATATCTATTCTATTTGAAAAGTCAGTTTACCTATAAAAGAACTGTCATTTCACTATGCTTTATTAAAAAAAGATATTCAAACTATTGGCTTAATTTTTCTTATTACCTCATACTTATAAGTTACCTAATATGCTATAGTCTGGCAAAATCTCACCTCTTATTATTTACTCCCAACCACGGCTTAACCCAAATCTGTTTCTTTCAGACTCTCAACAATCCACAAATTTTCATTATATTCAGGGTCTTTAAAGGATCTATTGCCTCCAACTCACCTTCCTCACTAAAAGTCACTGACTTTTCATAGGTAAACAAACCTAATGAAGTTAGGGATAGTTCACTATCCTCAAAGGCAACCTTATATATATAAAGCATGCCTTTAAATCAAATGTCAACTTTTCAATCTTGATGATATAAAATTAAAACCAATTCAATACATGTGTTTGTAACCCATTTGAGCATTCACAGACCTGAATAAATATTGTGTAGTATTCTCCATTACCTAGGCTGAGAATTTTCCTCATACATTCTTTCTTTTCCCTCCTTGAAGAGGCTTATGGTCTGCTTAGTTTTCTTCATCAAATTCTCCATGAACACCCTAAAATACTCATTTTCTCCAAGCGTCTCCATCTTCCCCTCATATCTTGACAAGATAGTGCGAAGATGCTGGTAGGTATCTGGCAGCAGGTCTAAGATATAAGGTGGGCTATTCTTTAGCGCCAGCTTTGGGTTCTGACATAACCGCACCACCTGAAACAAATGGAAAAGAAGGGCTATTACTTGGAAAATCTTAAGGACAATTCCCTTAAGTTTAAAGAAGTTATCAAATATGTGCTTTTGCAGAAATGTGAAAAATGGAGAAGATAAGAAACGATCAGCTTCTGGTCAAGACAGAGGCAAAGGTAAACACGGATTGCCTCCTTGCACAACCATAGCAAAGATTACAACTAAACTACAAACTACACACAGAACAATCACAAAATCAAGCTGTATGGAAGTACAACCACCAAGGTATTAAAGTCACATTCATCCAGATGGATAGAGACACAGAGATGTGGAACAGGCAGTCGCATACCCACGTATGGTGGATAAAAATCAGGAGGGTTACCTGGGGAATAAGGGATCCCAGTCCCACACCATACCACCCACACCAACATTTCAGTGCAAGGAAGATAAGTACCCATAACTTCTGGCTGTAAAAAAAAAAAAAAAAAAAAACCAGTGGGGGTTGGGACAGAGGGAGGAACTGCAGGGTTCTCAGGCATCTCCTCTTAAAGGCCCACAATGAACTTAGGACTTATCCAGACTCACACCCTCTGGGCTCCAGCACCAGGGCAGTTGCTGGATGAGGACCAGTAACATTAAAAGAAGAAACTGAAATGTCTGACATCAGGGGGACTGCTAGGGGGCAGCTTCCTCCCAAATAAAACTCCAGAGGCCAGGCAGCAGCCATTGTCCCTTTTCTGTGCCCTCCCTGACACAGAATACACAGCAGTGACACCATATCTGAGACTCCATCAACCTGGTTGACACAGTTGGCCCCACCCTGGCAATTATCTAAGGCTCTGCCCAATCCAACTTATGGGTGTACTTTTCTACACAGGCCATGCTGCCAAGATAGGAAGTTAAAGCAGCTCTACCTAATACACAAACAAAGGGAAGCTGCTAAATTGAGAAGACAAAGAGGTATGGCCCAAATGAAAAAACAGAATAAAACTTCAAGGCCCTAGCTGTAGCACAGTGGGTAAGGTGCCTGCCTGCAAACCCAAAGGTCACTGGTTCAATTCCCAGCCAGGGCACATAACCAGGTTACAAGCCAGGTCTCCAGCCAGGTCCATAACTGGAGGCAGGTGAAAGGCAACCATACACAGATGTCTCCCTCCCTTCCCTTCTCTCTGAAAATAGTAAATAAAATTTAAAAAAAAAAGAAAAAAGAATAAAACTTCCGAAAAAAAACTAAACTAAATGGAGATAAGCAATCTATCAGATACAGAATTCAAAACACTGGTTATTAGCATGCTCAAAAAATTCATTGAGTACTTCAAAAGCATAAAAATAACCCAGGCAGAAATGAAGGTTACATTAAGTGAAATAAAGAAAAATTTACAGGGAATCAATAGTGGAGTGCCTGAAGCTAAGAATCAAATCAATGACTTGGAACATACGGAAGAAAAAAACATTCAATCAGAAAAGCAAGAAGAAAAAAGAATACAAAATAAAAAAGGGAATGGAGTAGGCAGCCTCTGGAACAACTTCAAGCAATCCAACATTTGAATCCTAGGGGTGCGTGAAAGAGAAGAGGAAGAGCAAGAAACTGGAAATTTATTTGAAAAAAATAATGAAAGACAACTTCCCTAATTTGGTGAAGGAAATAGAGACATAAAAATCCAAAAACCACAGAAAGTACCAAACAAAATGAACTCAAAGAGGACTACACCAAAACACATCATAATTAAAATTCCAAAGGTTTTAGACAGAATCTTAAATGCAGCAAGAAAAAAGCAGAGTGACTTGCAAAGGAGTTCCCGTAAGACTGTCAGATGATTTCCTGAAAGAAACTCTGCAGGCTAAAAGGCACTAGCAAGAAGTATTCAAAGTGTTAAGAAGCCAGGACCTATAGCCAAGAATGCTCTAGCCAGTAGAGCATCATTTAGAATGGAAGGGTAAATAAAGTGCTTCCCAGACAAAGTAAAGCTAAAGGAATTCATCATCACCAAGCCATTATTATATGAAGCATTAAAAAGACTTAATAGCCCTGGCTGGTGGCACAATGGATAAGGTGCCAGCCTGTGAACCCAAAGGTCACTGGTTCGATTCCCAACCAGGGTATATAACCAGGTTGCAAGCCAGGTCTCCAGCCAGGTATGTGGCTGGAGGCAGGTGAAAGGCAACCATACATTGATGTTTCTCTCCCTCTCTGCCTCTCTCCCTTCCCCTCTCTCTGGAAATAATAAATAAAAAATCCTAAAAAAAAAAATAGACTTACTAAAAAAGAAAAAAGAAGCCCTGGCTGGTGTGGCTCAGTGGATTGGCACCAACCTACAAACCCAAAGGTCACTGGTTCGATTCCCCAGTTAGGGCACATAACCAGGTTGCAAGCCAGATCTCCAGCCAGGTCCTTAGCTGGAATCAGGTGAAAGGCAACCATACATTGATGCTTCTCTCCCTTTCTTCCTCCCTCCCTGCCCTTCTTTCTGAAAATAATGAGAAAAAAAGAAAAGAAAAACTATGAATATTAAAATGGCAATAAATTTATATCAACAACTGAATCTAAAACACAAACTAGGCAAACAAGCAGTACAGAAAAGCAACCATAGATATGTAGAATATTTAGAGAGTTATCAGAGGGGAGGGAGCAGGGGAAGAACAGGATACAAGATGCAGAGATTAAAAAGCACAAATTGGCAAGTACAGAATAGACAGGGGCAGGGGGGATTGTTAAGAATAGTATAGGAAATAGAGAAGCCAAAGAACTTACATGCATGACCCATGGACATGAACAAAGGGGGTTGCGGGGATTGCCGGAGGGAATGCAGTATACGTACCAGGTGTACAAGGACAAAGGGGAAAAATTGGGACCACTGTAATAGCATAATCAATAAAACACATTTTAAAAAGAAAGAAATTATATATAACCTCTCTGCCCACATGCAATCATTTTACATTTTTAGTGGTCCCCTTAAAGGGTGGGTCCTTAAACAATAAGGGAGACTAATGATTCAAACAACACATAACAGACTAGCCAACTGAGGCAAGAAGGCATGAAGTGGGGAGACACTCACACAAAAGCCTAACAATGCCAGATGAAATATGGCAAGTTCTTTTTAAAGATTTCATTTTATTTATTTATTTAAAATATGGAATGCTTCACAAATTTGCGTGTGTCATCCTTGCACAGGGGCCATGCTAATCTTCTCTGTATCGTTCCAATTTCAGCATATGATCTGCCAAAACAAGCACTATTTATTTATTTTTAGAGTGAGGGAAAAGAAGGCAGAAATAGAGGGGGAGAAACATCAATGTGTGAGAGAAATATTGATTGGCTACCTCTAGCATTCCCCCATCTGGGGGCCTGGCCTGCAACCCAGGCATGAGCCCTGACTAAGACCCAACCAATCACCTTTCCATTTGCAATAGGACACCCAACCCACTGAGCAACACCAGGCAAGTTCCTTTTACTTATTTATTTATTTATTTTAAAGATTTTATCATTTTTAGAGAGGAGGTAAGAGGGAAGAAGTGAGGAAGAGACATCAATGTATGGTTGCTTTTCACCAGCCTCCAGCTACAGACCTGGCTGGAGACCTGGCTTGCAACCTGGTTATGTACCCTGGCTGGGAATCAAACCAGCGACTTTTGGGTTTGCAGGCCGGCACCTTATCCACTGTGCCACCAGCCAAGGCGCAAGTTCCTTTTAAATGCATGGGTTGGTTACTCCTCAATAGGATAAGAAAATGCTCATGGGTGAAAACAAAGAAGATGGTTACCAAGAAGGTAAATCTTGGTGCTTTGGGGCATGGACTTTTTAATAACCAGTAGGGGACAAGGAATAGAGATGCCTTGAACAAAGCAAAGCATGGAGTTGATTGAGATATCTTTTCTCATATAAATGCAGGACTGTCAGAATTTGCCTGATAATTCCTTTACCACACTTTACTTTCAAGTTTTCTTAGTTCTTCTGTTTTATTTTTTTAAGTATTTATTTATTTTTAGAGAAGAAGGGAAGGGAGGGAGAAAAAGGACAGAATCATCGATGTGCAGGGGAAATGTCAATGGGCTGCCTCTCATATGCCCCGAACCAGGGACTGGCCCTCAACCCAGGCATGTGCCCTGACCAGTAATCAAACCAGTGGCCTTTGAGTTCTCAGGCTGGCACTCATTCCACTTAACCACACCAGCCAGGGCTGAGTTCTTTTGTTTTGTTTTGATTTTTAAGATTTTATTTATTATTTTTCAGAGAGAGGGGAAAGGAAAGAGGAAGAAAGGGAGAGAAACATCAATGTATGGTTGCCTTTAAACTGCCTCCAGCTACAGACCTGGCTGGAGACCTGGCTTGCAAACTAGTTACGTTGCCCTGGTTGGGAATTGAACCAGAGACCTTTGGGTTTGCAGGCCGGCGCCTTATTCATTGAGCCACCAGCCAGGGCTTTGAGTTCTTATGTTTTGAAATGGTTGTCTTTTAAAGAACATATAGCTAGATTTTAAAAATCCAATGTAACTATCTTTGTACTTTAATTGTGGGTTTAATAAATTTTGTATTTGTTATAATGACTGATATTTTGCATGGAAGGTACAAAGATGGAAGGTATACTCCATCTTCATATCTTCCATTTACACAGATTTTTCTGTATCTGGAAAAGACAAATAAATTAGTGATGCAGCAAAATCTAGAAACAGATCCACATGTATATGGACCCTTGACAAATCGTAAAGAAATGGCCTTTCCAAAAATAGCAGTGGAACTGGGGACACATCTAGGGGAAACAAATCAAACTAAACCCTCAATTTACACTATACCACACACACAAAAGAAAAAGTTAGGTGAGTTATAGACCTAAATGTGAAAAGCAAATCTATAATGCCTTCGAGTATAATGAAAAAGTTAACTTTCATGACATCACAATAGAGAAAACTTTCTTAAGCAGGAGCATAAAAAGCATTAGCCTGGCTTCCAGTCAAGATGGTGGACACAGAGAAATGAGGTTCTCAGAACCTCCTACAACCACCTCAAATTACAACTTAACTACAAAACCATCATCTAGCTGAACGGAACATCTCTCTGAACAAAATAAATATCTAGCTGAACAGAGGTCCTACAACTAAGGACAAAATGAAGAAATCACATCAAGACTGATAAGAGGGGAGGAGACATGAAACTGGGTAGTCCCACACCGCGATGTGTGGCAGTTAAAAATCAAAAGGGATATCTCAGCTTTGGAGGTCCCCACTGAGGAAAAAAGGGTCCCAAAGCCTTAACAGGCACCCCAGCCCAGGATTCCAAAGCAGGAAAGAGAAGTCTCCATAACTTCTGGCCAAATCACTTATTTAGCAGGAATAGTGATTGTCCAAGAAAAAAGGGCCCTGGAGTACCAGGCCTCCCTAAGGTTTTGTTGATGTTTCTCCCTCACACCTTCCTTCCTAAGTTCTGTCCTTCCTCCCCTCCTTCCTTCCTTTTCACCACCTTTAGCCATTTGCCAAAGGTTAAAAATATAGAATCTTAAAAGTAGCAAGAGAAGAGTTACTTACAAAGAGGTCCCTATAAAGCTATCAGCTGATCTCCCCAAAGAAACAGCAGGCAAGAAAGGATTGGCAAGAAGTATTCAAGGTGATGAAAAGCAAGGACCTACAACCAAGATTACTCTATCCAGCAAAGCTATCATTTATGTAGAATGGAAGGGCAGATAAAGTGCCTTCCAGACAAGGTAAAGCTAAAGGAGTTCATCATCTCCAAGCCCTTATTATATGAAATGTTAAAGGGACACATTTAAGAAAAAGAAGATCAAAACTATGGACATTAAAATGACTACAAACTCACAACTTTCAACAACAGAATCTAAAAATGAAAAACAAAAACTAAGCAAACAACCAGAATAGGAACAGAATTACAGGAAGGGTAAAGCCAAAGAAGTTATACGCACAACTCATGGATGTAAACTAAGAGTGTAGGATTGCTGGAGGGAAGTATGTACTGGGTGAAAGGGGGTTAAGGGAAAAGAAATTGGGACAACTGTAAAAGCACAATCAATAAAATATACTTTAAAAAATTAAAATTAGCCCTGGCTGGTGGCACAGTGGATAAGGAGCCAGCCTTTGAACCCAAAGGTCGCTTGTTCGATTCCCAGCCAGGGCACATAACCAAGATGCAAGCCAGGTCTCCAGCCAGCTCTGTGGCTGAAAGCAGGTGAAAGGCAACCATACATTGATGTCTCTCTCCCTCTCTACCTTCCCCTCTCTCTAAAAATAATAGATGAAATCTTTAAAAAATAAAAAAATTAAATTAAAATTAAAAATAATAAAATAGAATTAAAATTAAATAGTGACTAGCAAAAGCTTTCTGAGGTAAATTAGAATTAAGAGTTGAAATTACAGGAGTCAGCCATAAAGACTCAGCAGAAGTGTAACCCAAATAGAGAGAAAAACTAATCTAACAGCCCTAAAGTAGGAACAAGTTCAGATTTGTCTGAGAAATAGAAAGGTAAGTAAAACTAAAAAGCCAAGAACAAGGTGGAAAGAAGGTGACAGAGACAGAGACAGAGACGTGCAGAGACTTTACAAGGAAACATGATGAAGCTTAAAATATGTTTTTAAATTTTCAATTAAAATTTAAAACAGCCAACTATTTTTAATATCTTGACAAGATTGCATGAGTCATATCAAAATGTCCTTTATCAGTCATATATCTTCAGTGAATTTCTTGACCTCTGAGCCTCAGTTCTTTTTATTTGTAAAAAGAGATGGTACCTACCTACCTCATAATAAAACATTTATGAAAGGATGACAGTTTCCAATAAAGCAAGCTTTTAGTAAGTTTTAGTTCTCTCCCCACCCTCCCACCCCCACTTCCATACAGCTTACATATGGGGCAGGCCGGAATTAATTATCTATTGAAGACAGAATAGTAGACTTCACATAACCTTTTACTGACTCCCAGAAACTTGATATTGCTATTTCTACCATCCTGGCCCATGCCACAGCTCCCTCCCCAATTCTGCATGGCCTCTGACTAACTGGTACCCAAGAATAAAGACAGCAGGCCACCCAGGAGTAGGGTAACCACCCCTTCAAAGGTCCAAACCAAACAGAGGTCCCAATAAAAGTACTTATATTTACACCCAGGGATATATACACAAACCCATACATTCTCCCTATTTAAGGTAAATGTATTATCATTTCATAATTCACATTAAAATATAGTATTTGCCTAAAACCTCTGGGAAAAAGATAAACTTCTTTTCAACAACAACAAAAAACTAAACTAGCATTGCTCTGATCTTACACATATTGCCCAACCTATGCAATCAATAACTGTTAGACACTGAACTGAAAAATGTTTGTATATCACCCCTCCCCCAATAATATACCAGATTTACACTATTACAAGTTAAAAAATGTCTGCAAAATCTTTGACCAATTTGCATTTCAAACTAATGCCATGTACCTCCAGGAATGTTATATATTTTTCCTCAGAGTGTGACCTTGTAAATGATCACCTGTCGATTAACTGCCTGCTTTTCTCAAATCTTTTTGAGAAGAATCATCCTATTACCAGGGAAATCGACACTCCACCAACAAATCTGAATCTTTAATACTAACATAGACAATAAACAAAATAGATAGGTAGACCTACTCTTTTGATAGTGAAGGCTTCTGGAAAGAAAAAATGCCCTAAATATTTATAACCTTAGAAGTTCTGCCCTGGCCAGGTAGCTCAGCTAACTGCAGCTCTGTCTTATGCACCAAAAGACTGAGAGTTCAATTCCTGATCAGGACACATAACTAGGCTGCAGGCTTGACCCCTGGTCAGGGTGCATACGTATGGCAGACAACCAATTGATGTTTCTCCCTCACATCCATGTCTGCCTGTCTGGCTGCCTACCTGCCTGCCTGTCTCTCTCTCTGTCTCTGTCTCTCTCTCTCTCTCTCAGGTCAATGAAAGTATCCTCAGGTGGGGATTTAAAAAATAAAAGTTCCAAAAAGGCTCTGTGAATAATAATTCATGTCAATGTTTAACAAGTATTAAAGGCCAAAACAGCCTACCTTTATTACTTAGTGAATTTTATTTTATTTTATTTTTAATTTAATTTTATTGTTGTTGTATTATATCCATCCCCTTTTTGCTCCACCGCCCCCATCCAGTCCCATTCCCCACTACTTAGTGAATTTTAAATTGACAGTCATAGTTAACTGCAGCACAAATAGGTACTGTGAGCTTTAAAAAAAATCACCAACAATTTTCTGCCTAGTCCTAGTGCATCCTCTCTTTGGACACTTTATTTTGCTTTCCAAGTCCTGCAATAGCAAAAATGACTGTCTTTTATTTATTTCAACTGTACATTTATAGCATTACTCAGAACAAAGTCAGTTAAGAAAAACATGTGTTGCTCTGGGAAACCAAGAGTATCCTTGCAGAGCTGCCATATACTCCATTCATAATAGCTTTCTCACTAGCCTAGCTCCTCTCTTTGCTTCAATCAAGGTTCAATGGTCAATACAAAAAATTTGGAAAGTACTATGATCACAATAAAGAGAAATAAAATTACTCTTAGAAACTGCTAAATTTTTAAAAAGAAAAAAGCTACAGCGAACAGTGCCAAAGCCTAATTTTATTTTGAGCATCATATTTTCTAACACAAATGAACCTGCATTTCTTTTTTTTTTAAAGATTTTATTTCGTTTTTTTAAGAAAGGGGAAGGGAGAGAGGCAGAGAGGGAGAGAGACATCAGTGTATGGTTGCATTTCACCTGCCTCCAGCCACAGACCTGACTGGAGACCTGGTTTAGCAACCTTGTTATGTGCCCTGGCTGGGGAATCGAACCTGCGACCATTGGGTTCGCAGGCAGGCGCCTTAACCGCTGTGCTACCAGCCAGGGTCCTGAACCTGCATTTCTAATTAGGCAGAAAACTATAAGCATATAGGACTATGAATAAGTATTTGTATCTCTATAGACCTCAACTTACTCATCAAACATTTTTCATTTCAAACTTTTCAATATGTTAACAAAAAATTAAAATAAGTATGACTCAATAGTGTTCAGTATGTTTAGCTATACATAAACATACAAAATTTGATTGCAGTTTTAAAAGAATCAATATTGCTCAAGAGGATAGGAAGTATAGCAAAAAAATACCAGAATAGGAGTTTGAAGACATGGGTTCTAGTCTGATGAATGACATAAATTGGCTACATAACCTGAGGCAAGTTATTTATCTCTGAGTCTGAATTTCTACCTATATAAATGAAAGAGATCAATTAATTTCTAGAACCTCCTAAGCCTTTAATTTCTGCAAGTCTTTTTCTCAATTTTTAGAGCAGGGAATGGAGAAAGAGGAACATTGATTTGTTGTTCCACTTATTTATGCATTCATTGGTTGATTCTTGTATGTGTCCAGACTGGGAATCAACTCCAAAACCTTGGCTTATGGGGACAGCACTCTAAGCAACTAAACTACCCGACCAGAGCCTAAAGTCTTTTAAAGCTTCAAGTTTTATAAACTCATCAACCCAGAAACTTGGAGAAGTTTAACGATTTTAAAAGTGTAGTGAAAGGGTGGGGTATAAGTTGGCTTACGCCTGTTCATATGTAAAATAATACAATAATTAATAATAATACACAATAAACTGCTTCATGTACTCAAAACTGTAAACCTATTTTTGCCCCACCTGTATTTAGAAACTGCATAATAGTGGTCATTGAAACGCTGTTTCTAATATTTTTTGTATTTTTTAATTGTTGTTCTATTACAATTGTCCCAATTTCCTACTTCTAAAATTAAAAGTAAAAAATAACCCAGATTATCAATGATTAAATATTTATCCATAATTATAAAATCTCATCCAGCCCTGGCTGGTGGCACAGTGGATAAGGCGCTCACCTGCGAACCCAAAGGTCGCTGGTTCAATTCCCCAGCCAGGGCACATAACCAGGTTGTAAGCCAGGTCTCCAGCCAGGTCTGTAGCTGGAGGCAGGTAAAAGGCAACCATACATTGATGTCTCTCTCCCTCTCTGCCTCTTTCCCTCTCTTCCCTCTAAAAATAATAAATAAAATCTTTAAAAAAAAAATCTCATCCAGTCCTTAATAAAGAATTCAAGAAGATCCATAAGTGGTATTAACATGGAAAATCTCTATAACAGCAAATTTTTAAAAAGAAATTTTAGAACCAATTTTGTTTAAAAATCCCACTTTTACTTAAAAACATAATTTAATGGATGATACTTTCAAAATTTAAGTACATAATAACTAAAACCTTAAATAAAAATAGGATGTTCTATGGCAATAGATTCAAGAGATATTCTTTAAAAGAAAGTCTGTCAAGCTTATCTAAAATAAACGTAACTGTAGTATGGTGGCTGAGTACTCTAAGTGTGGGGCCTGGGCCAGGTGCACTGACTTTACCTGGAAGCTGTCAGAAATGTAGTTCCTCAGGCCCCACCCCAGACCTACCCAGACTGTAAATTTTAACAATATCCCCAAATGATCTGCATTCATGTTAAAGTCCAAAAACAAAACAAAAACAAACAAACAAACAAAAAAACTGATTTGTAAGAAAGCACTTAAGAGAGTCTGAATACCAATTCAAGATCCACATTCAAAAAAACAGCAACGACCATGAGTTAGCCCTGGCTGATGTGGTTCAGTGAATTGAGTATTGGCCGACAAACCAAAGGGTCACCAGTTCTATCCCCAGTCAGGGCACATGCCTGGGCTGTGGGCCAGGTCCCCAGTCGGGGGGGCAGGAGGGGTTGGGGGGCAGAGGGGGCAATCATACATTTATGTTTCTCTCCCTTTCTCCCTTCCCCTTTCAAAAAATAAATTAATAAAATCTTTTAAAAAGAAAACATGATTTAGACATATTAATATCTGTTTCATTCTCATGACACATTTCAAATTTTTGATGTATTAGCAGATATGAAAATTATAAACTGCCTTAAAATTGAAGAAATGATTAGAACTTGGTTAGCAATCTTAGTTTATGCTATAAAGTCAACAACGTAGAAAGTCTTTCAAAATACTGCTGTCCATCCAATCTTCTCAAAGCCTCTCAGGGAATTGTAGATAGTAGTTACAAAATACATTTTGTCTTGTATATTTTATAATTCGCAAATTATTATTTTACATAGTGTGACACTGATGTACTGCTATTCAAAGTGGATCTAGAAAATGAGGAAACAAGCCCTGGCTGGTGGCTAAGTGGATAAGGCTCTGGCCTGTGAACCCAAAGGTCACTGGTTCAATTCCCAACATGGGTACATAACCAGGTTGCAAGCCAGGGCTCCAGCCAGGTCCGTAGCTGGAGGCAGGTGAAAGGCAACCATATATTGATGTCTCTTTCTCCCTCTCTCCTTTCCCCTCTCTCTGAAAATAATAAATAAAATCTTAAATTAAAAAATGAAGCAGGAATTAGGATCCCATCCCACTCAATGAAATACCAATGAGCTAGCCTCACTTTTAAGATTTCTCGGGGGGTGATCCTAGAGCCAGAAGGAAGGCAGAAGTCCTCTGTGTTTATGAGAAAGTACTGAGGCAGTGGTCTACTAAACGAGATTCAGCATCCATCCCAAAAGCTGTAGAGAGAAGACCCAGAATCGCTGCTGACTTCTTCTGAGGGAAACTAGGGAGCTTCTATGATAAGATGCGACACATCCCCCCAGGGGTATGTACCACCAATGCCACCATAAGCAAAACTTTCCACTCCTGTTTTCGGAAGCCACTACAGGAAACAACATTGTGGAGACAGAGAAGAGAATGGCTTTCAGTGCTCCTTGTTAACTACTCCCACCTATTTCCCTCCAGCACAAAATGTGCTAATCAAAAAAAAAATTCACAATGACTTACTTGTTATAATCCCCCTCTTCCAACAAATCTAAGTAGATCAGAACCAACAACTTTACTGGAAAATGTGACTGAAATTCAGGTTCAGTTTTCAAACTAATGTAATAGCTCTAGGATGATCATTGGGGAAAATTGTTTTCATTATATAAACATTACTGCATATTTGAATAGAATTCAAAATATACTTGAAATATATAGTAATGTATAGTAATGTAAAGTATGAACATTACTATATATTTGAATGAACTCTGGTGAAAGTGAAGAATCAGAGACAAATTTGCTCATGAATTAACAGGTTCATTATATGTATACTGCTGACTAACAAGTGAGCAGGACAAAAGTAGGTTCAGAGTTGGTAGTAAATGAAGCTGAGTTTATTCTTGTATTATTTATTAATTAGAGTATTATTTTCCATAGTAACAACTGTATAAAAAAAACAGTATTACTAATAGCAAGAATCACCAAAAACTTCTACCAAAATTACAAACTGAACAGAGCAGATTGTATCTTCTTCCCTGGCCTAACGCTACTAATCTTGCAAAATTTCTATCATACATCACATGAAATGCTCACTTGAGATTATTTGATAACAAATTATAAAAAATATTACATCCTTTGGGGGAGACTTTTTAAAAGAATTTATTTATTTTTAGAGATAGGGTAAGGAAGGAGAAAGAGAGTAAGAGAAACATCAGTGTGTGCAACCCAGGCACATTCCCTGATTGGGAATCAAACCAGTGACCTCTTGGTTCACAGGCTGAACGGAGCTCAGTCCACTGAGCCACACCAGCCAGAGCAGAAAATGAGAAAATATGTGTCAATCCCACTTTACTTGTTAAATGGTTGTACTTTACTCAGTAAATACTACATCTTAGGCACAGGAACAGAAGTTAAAACAAAACCTTGGTCCTGAGTAGCTTTAGTGGAGGGAGAGAGAAAGAAAAAAGTATAAATGTTACCATAGATATTTGAATTAAGCATAATGGGAAAATAACATGTACAAGGCTCTATAATAACCATGCAAAGTAACCAGTACACATAATTTAAAGAGACACCAACCCTTAACTTCAAAGTAGATAAGACTCAACACTCAATACCATTCAAGGGAAGACATGCATGTCTTTTACTTTTCTAGACTGTGTGAATGGCACGGTGTTTCTGTGTTTCTGTGTGCACGCTGTTGTATGCCTACATAGGTCACTTTCACAATAAATGGCTTTTGCTGTTGATACTTTGTTACCTGCAAAGATATTAATATGGGGAAATAACTAAATCTTAGAAGGTGGGTAACCCTGGATTCCAAGTCAGTCTCCACTATTAATTACATAACCTTTCTGAGCCTATCTTCATTAAAAATAAAATAAAATAAAATACTAACCACTAAATGGCTAAAGCAAAAAATAAGTCAATTTAATGAAATTTAACTGATTCCTATCCCCATACCATTCCTTTTCAATAATTCCTTTGGGACACACAGAGCAATTTAACAAACATTTACAAAGCACTTACTATTGTGTAAGGCCTCAAGAGTAGAGACTGCAGTAGATAAACATATTATAGTTACAAACATATTATAGTTACCGTCCACATGGACCTGACAATCTTGAGCAGTTAAGCACAGAAGAAATATATTAACGCAAAGTTTAAACTTAAAAGATCTCTTATCACTTTGTACATACTTATGTGGTCACTTATCACTATAATGTAACTTCCTGTAGTATAAGAATTCACACCAAGGGCCCTGGCTGGTGGCACAGTAGATAAGGTACCAGACTTTGAACCCAAAGGTCACTTGTTCAATTCCAGGAGGGGAAAAAAACAGATTGCAAGCCAAGTCCATAGCTGGAGGCAGGTGAAAGGCAACCACACATGGATGTCTCTCTCCCTCTCTCCCTTTCCCTCTCTCTAAAAATAATAAATAAAATCTTTTAAAAAAAAATTCACACCAAGCACTATTTTTGGGATGTAATAACCACACAAAGAAAGAAAGAAAGGTAAGTGGAAGGAGTAAGAAGTCCAATGAACTATACTGATCCATAAATTCAATTAAGTGCATCTTCTGAAATAGAGAAAGTTAATAAACTCACAGTGCTTTTTGGGGTGGCAAGTGTGTAGTACCAACAGAAAGCAGGTAGGCTGAAAGCAGAGAGAAGAAGGATCATTTTTTCTTTTTTTTGTTTTCTTTTTTAGTTGTACAACACAATGATTTGATATATGTACATACTGTAAAATGATTAGCACGGTAAATATAGTTAATATCCATAACCTCACATAGTTAAATTTTTTTCTTGTGATGAAACTTTTTAAGAACTACTCTTAGCAACTTTCAAATATACAAGTTGTTAATTATAGTCACTATACTGTACACCAGAATTTATCTTGTAACTGTAAGTTTGTACCTTTGACAGCATCACCCATTTTATCCAGTCCCCATCACCAGAGTCTGGCAATCTCTAATCCATTCTTTCTAAGAGTTTGGTTTTTTTTTTCAATTACAGTTGACATTTAATATATTAGTTTCATGTGTACAGCATAGTGATTAGACATTTATATCTTATGAGGTGATCCAATAATTCTAGTAACCACCTGATACCATACATAGTTATTACAATATTATTGACTATATTCCCAATACTGTACTTTACATGCCCATGATTATTTTGTAACTGACAATTTGTACTTCTTCATCTTTTTCACCCAGCCTTCAAACACCCTCTTCCATCTGGCAACCATCAGTTTGCTCTTTGTATCCATGAATCTGTTTCTGTCGTTTGTTCATTTATTTTGTTCTTTAGATTCCACATATAAGTGAAATCATATGGTATTTGTCTTTCTCTGACTTACTTCACTGAGCATGATGCTTTCTACACCCACCCATGTGTTGTCCCAAATGATAAGATTTCATGCTTTTAATGGCCGAGTAATATTACATTGTACGTATATACCACAGGTTTTTTATCCACTCTTAATGGACACTTGTATTGCTTTTACTCTTAGCTAGTGTAAATAATGCTGCAATAAACACAGAGAAGCATATATTCTTTTAAATTAGTAATCTGGGTTTCTTCAGATATCCAGAGGTGGAACTGCTGAGTCATAAAGCAGTTCCACCTTCATGTTTTGAGGAACTTCCATACTATTTTCCATAGTGGCTACATCGATCAATCTGTATTCCCACCAACAATGCATGAGGGTACCCTTTTCTCCACATCTTCACCAACACTTGTTGGCTGACATATTGATGATAGCCATCTGACAGGTATGAGGTAATATCTCATTGTGCTTTTAATTTGCACTTCTGTGACAATTACTGATGTTGAGTATCTTTCCATGTGGCTATGGACCATCTGTATGTCCTCCTTGGATAAACATCTATTCATATCCTCTACCCACTTCTTAGCTGAACTGGTTTTCCATTTTTTTTGTCTGTTTTTGAATTGCATGAATTCTTTATAAATTTTGGGTATTAACACCTCATCAGATGTATCAACAGTGAATATTTTCTCCCATTCAGTAGATTGCCTTTTTGTTATGTTGATGGTGTCCTTTGCTGTACAAAAACTTGTTAGTTTTATATAGTCCCATTTGATAAGATATATCAGAAAAAATATTCCTAAGAGAAATATCACAGAGTTTACTGCCTATGTTTTCTTCCAAGAATTTTATGACTTTAAGTCAAACTTCAGTCTTTAATCATTTTAAGTTTATTCTTGTGTATCATGTAAGAAGGTAACCTAGGTTTTTTTCCGCACGCCTGAATCTTTCCAGTTTTCCCAACACCATTTATTGAATAAACTATCTTTACCATATTGTATGCTCTTGCTCACTTTGTCATAGTAAACTAATTAAACATATAGGTATTGTTTTATTTCTGACCTGACTATTCTGTTCAGTTTATCTATATGTCTGTTACATGTCTGTTTTTTTGTCACTAACATGCAGTTTCTTTTATTACTATAGCCTTGTAGTATAATTTGACGCCAGTTAGTACGCTACCTCCAACTTTGTTCTTCTTCTCCACAGATTGCTGTGGCTCTTCAGGGCATTTTGCAGTTCCATATAAATTTTTGGATTATTCTGTCAAGTTCTGTGAAAAAAGCCATTGGTATTTTGACAAGGGTTATGTTGAATCTATGAGGTCTGTCCAGAAAAGGCCCTAGCATTGTTAATATGATGAGAATAGTTTGTGCAACGTCAATGTAACCTGGCAGCCAAAGAGAGTGGACTAGAAATCACATGTGTGAACAATGATAACTTCACTGTACTAGTCAGTGGGGGTGGTAGGTGCCATTGAGTTAGCATGTGTACTATGTGGCTATCACATTCAAAATGACTGAGAGAGTAGAGCAATGAATCCTGAATCACATTTTGCGTTCAGCTTGAACATTCCCCCACAGAAACTATTCAGATGCTATGGGCAACTGGTGGTTGGCAGCTTCATCATGACAATGCACCTGCTCATGCATCATGTCTTGTGCAGATTCTGGTGAAACATTCAGATCACCCAAGTGACTTAGCTCCTACAGCCCAGATTTGGTGCCCCCTGACTCATGGTTTTCCCCAAAACTAAAATTGCTTTTGAAAAAGTAGAGAATTCAGATCATCAATGAGATTCAGAAAAATATGATGGGACAGCTGATGGACATTAGGAAAACTGTGTGAAGTCCCAAGGTGCCCACTTTTCTGTACAATGTTTCTTGTATCTTGTATCTTCTTCAATAAATGCCTCTATTTTTCATATTACATGGCTGAATACTCTGGACGGACCTCTGGACGGACCTCATAACACTGTCCTTAGTATTTTATTGTAATCCTTTGTATTTGGGATTACAATAAAATATAAAAAGTACTTCCTTTTTTCTTTTATCTGGGTCCTCTTTTTTCTTGATGAGTCTAGTTAAAGGTTTATCAATTTTGTTTATCTGTTTCTAGAACTAGCTCTTGGCTTAATATTTAGTATGACTTTTAGACTTTATTTCTGCTCTGACCTTTTTTTAAGTTTTAAAAAGATTTTTAAAATTTTATTTTTACTTATTGATTTTAGAAAGAGAGGAAGGGAGAGAGAGATGGGTTTGTTGTTACACTTATTGATGCTTTCATTGGTTGTTCTTGTATGTACCCTGACCGGGAATCGAACCAGCAACCTTGGCATATACAGACAACACTATAACCAACTGAGCTACACAGCCAGGGCTTTTTTTTTTAAAGATTGTATGTTTTTACTTTTACAGAGGGGGAAGGGAGGGAGAAAGAGAGGGAGAGAAAGCTAAGGGTGCATGAATCCATCGACTGACTGCCTCTCTCTTGCACACCCCCAAATGGGGAACAGGCCTACAACCCAGGCATGTGCCCTGACTAGGAATCAAACCAGCCACCTTTTGGTTCACAGGCCAGCCATCGATGCACTGAACACCAATCAGGGCTAATTTTTATTATTTAGAGAAGGGAAGAAGAGAAAGAGAGAAACATCAATGGAAGAGATAAACATCCACCAGTTATCTCTTGTAAGCACCCTGACTGGAGACTAAACCTACAACCTAACAGGTCCCCTGACTAGGAATCAAACCATAAGTCTTTCACTTTGAAGGACATTGCCCAATGAGCCATACTGGTCAAAACTCTGCTCTGATCTTTACTATTTCCTTCCTTCTACTCACCTTGGGCTTTTTCTTTTTCTAGTTCCTTTAGATGGAGGGTTAGATGTCTTATTTGAGATTTTTCTTTTTTGAGGTAGGCTAGTATTGCCATGAATTTCTTTCTTAAGACTGATGTCAGTGTCTCATAGATTTTGGGTTGTGTTTTCATTGTGTTTATCTCAATGTGTCTCCTGATTTCCTTCTTGATTTCATTAAGTTATTGTTTAATAACATCTTATCTGAGCTCCATGTATTCTCTTTCTTTCCTTTTTTCTTTTTTTTTTTTTGTAATTAAGTTCTCTTTCCATGCCATGTAGTCAGAGAAGATGCTTGATATGATTGCAATCCTCTCAAATTTACTGAGACTTGCTTTGTGACCTAACAAGTGGTCTATCCTAGAAAATGATCCCTGTGCACTTGAAGAAGAGTATATTCTGCTGCTCTGGGGTGAAATGTTCTAAAAATATCAATTAAACCTGTATGTTCTAATACATCATTTGAGGATATTGATTCCTTCTGGATTTTCTGCCTGGTATACTGATTTCAATGGGTGTTAAAGTACCTACTATGACTGTATTATTGTTGTTCTCTCCTTTTTATGTGCATCATATTTACTTTATATATTTCAGTGTTCCTATGTTGCATGCATAAATGTTTACAAGGGTTATATTCTCTTGCTGGATTGATCCCTTTATCATAATAAAATGTCCTTCTTTGTCTCTTATTATAGCCTTTGTTTTAAAGTCTATATTTTCTGATATAAGTATTGCTACTCCAGCCTTTTTGTTTGTTGCCATTTACCTGAAATATCTTTCCAACCCTTTACTTTCAATTTGGGTATCTTTCCATTTGAAGAGTCTCTATTGGACAGATATATATGGATTTTGTTTTCTTATCCACTTAGTTACCCTGTCTTCTGATTGCAGCATTTAATCCATTTACATTTAAAGTGATTATTGATTTCTAGTCAAGATGACAGAATAGGTAAATGTGGTACTAACATGTTCCCACAACCACATCTAAAATACAACTAAACTATAGAATGACCACTATTTAGAACCACCTAAAATCCAGCTGAACAGCAGTGCTACAACTAAGGATATAAAGAAGCCACATTGAGACTGGTAGGAGGGGCAGAGGCACAGAACAGGCTGGTCCCATTTATTTGTGTGGCAGATAAAAATCACCTCTACAGAGATCCAACCTGAGGAGTGAAAGGGTTCCAGTCCCACACAAGGCCTCTCAGTCCAGGGTTTAAGTATCAAAAAGTCCCCATAAACTCCTGGCTGTAAAATAAAGCAGGGATTATGGCTGAAAAATGGAGGGCTTCTAGAGTACCAAGTAGTTCCCCTTAAAGGCCCCAAGGCTCAAGTTTACTTAGACTCACTCCCTCTGAGTTCCTGCGCTAGGGCAACAGCTCAAAAGGTACCATGGATATATAGGGAGGAAGTGAAGTGCCTAGCATCAGGACAAGAGCTGGAGGGGCTGCTTTATCCTAGACAAAAGTCCTGGCAGATGCCATTGTTCCTTTGATGATCCCTACCCCCAAAAAGCTAGCAGGAAAGCACTATTAACTAAGACTTTATCAACATGGCTATCACTGTTCATCTATGCTGGTGATTCCCTGACTCTAATTTTCAAGCCCACCCACACTGCTTTCAATGGCTTTTTCATACAGATAGCCTGTCTTGGTTCATATTTCATACTCTCCTAAGATCTCTTAAACAAGCAGTATCTGGCCTCAGCATGTCCTACATCTCTTGGAAAGGCAGCTCTAGGCTCAATACTAGAGGCTGCCAGTCTTGGTTCAGTTTGACCTCTTCTGGGCACCTCCAAACCCAGAACAAGTAGGAGCCATCTGTATATTGGTCTGTAGCTCATGCTGGGTTGGGTGATCCCAGGCAAAACACAGGTGGTGGCTGACCTTGGCCTGTATCTCCAGGAGGGTCCCAAAGCCAATGCGCCAGGTGGACAGCTTCAGACCACAGGGAAGTACCACCCAACCACCCCACAAGCAACATATTCAAGGAGAAGACTCAGCAGGCCCCAGAGCCCCACTGAAATAAGTCCTGTTCCATGGGGTGGTTCCAAGCATAATGACCCTCCCCGTGGTCACAACCAGTAATTGACGCCAATCAGCCTAGAAATAAATCCCTCCCACTGACATTCCAACATCAATCAAGGTTCAGCTACAACAGGAGGTTGCATATAGTTCACATTGAGGGGGAGGGAGGGCATATGTGGAATTTCCCTGCTGGGGAGAACAGGAAGGCTATGCCACTGGACCCTACAGGATACATACTACATTGGGCCACTCTACCAAGCCCAGGAGATGTAGCAGCTCTACTTAATATACAGAAATAAACATAGGGAGGCTGCCAAAATGAGACAAAGAAAATTTTCCTAAGTGACAGAAAAACAAAAACTCCAGAAAAAGAACTAAACAAAATGGAGAAAAACAATCACTAGACGCAGAGTTCAAATCACTGGTTATATGGATGCTCAATGAACTTAGGGGGACAACACAGAGAACTTCAACAGCATAAAAAAGGACACAGAAACATAAAAAGAACCAGAAAAATAAAGGATATACTAACTGAAATAAAGATTAATCTACAGGGAATCAACAGAATAAAGCTGAGAATCAAAACAGTGACCTGGAATATAACAAAGCAAAAGACACCCAATCAAAACAGAAAAAAGGAAACTGAATCCAAAAAAATGAGGCCAGTGTAAGGAACCTCAGAGACAAGTTCAAGCATACCAACATTTGCATCATGTGGGTGCCAGTAGAAGAGAGAGAGCAAGAAATTAAAAACCTCTTTAAGAAAATAACAGAAAACTCCCATACTTGGTGAAGGAAATAGACATACAAGTCCAGGAAGAACAGAGAGTCCCAAACAAGCTAGCCCAAAGAGGTCCACAGATACATATTGTAATTAAAGTGCAAACAGTTAAAGACAAAGAGAGTAGTTAGCCCTAACTGGATAGCTCAGTTGATTGGTGCATTATCCTGATACACCAAGGTTGCAGGCTCAATCCCCCACCTGGGTGTATAAAGGAATCAACCAATAAATGCATAAGTAAGTGATAACAACAAAAAGATGTCTCTCGCTCGCTTGCTCTCTTTCTTTCTTCCCCTCTTCTAAAATCAATGAATTTTTTAAAAAATTGTTTTAAGAGGGAATCTTCAAAACAACAAGAGAAAAGCAGTTAGTTACCTACAAGAAAGCTCCCCTAAGACAGTCTGCTGATTTTTCAACCAAAACTTTGCAAGCTAGAAGGGACTAGCTTGAAATATTAAAAATAATGAAAAGCAAGGTCCTACAATCAAGATTACTTTACCCAGCAACACTATCACTTAAAATTGAAGAATAGAGAACTTCCCAGACAACAAAAACATTAAGGCATTCATCACCACCAAAGCAGTATTACATGAAATGTTAAAGGGTCTTAAGAAGAAAAAGAAAAGGAAAAGGATTTAAAATGAACAACTTAATATAAAACACAAAATAACTGAACGAGCAGAAAAGAAATAAACTAGGACTCAGAGAACATTTTGATGGTTACCAGATGGGAGCAGGGTTGGGAGATTGGATGGAAAAGTTAAAGGGATTAAGAAGAACCAATTAGTAGTAACATAATGGTCACAGGAATGTCAGGTCCAATGTAAGGAATATCGCCAATATTTTAATAATTATATGTGGTATCAGATAGGTATGAAACTTATCAGGATGATCACTTAGTAAGTTATAAAATGTCTAATTGCTGGGGTGGACACCTGAAACTAACATAATATTATATGTCAACTGTAATTGAAAAATAAAATGATTTAAACTAATAAAGTAATTATTGCTATTTTATTGTTCATATTTATTGTTGTTTTTCTTTCTTTTTAAATAGTCCTTTCAACATTTCTTGTAATACTAGTTTGGTGATAAATTCCTTTAACTTTTTGTTGTCTGGGAAGTTCTTTATTTCTCCTCCGATTTTTAAATGATAGTCTTGCTGGGCCACATAATCTTGATTGTAGGTCCTTGCTTTTTACCACTTTGAATATTTCATGCCAGTCCCTTCTGGCCTGCAAAGCTTCTGTTGAAAAATCAGCTAATAGCCCTAGCTGGTGTGGCTCATTGGACTGAGCACTGGCCAGCAACCCAGAAGTTTGCCAGTTCAATTCCCGGTCAGGGCATATGCCTGGGTTGTGGGCCAGGTCCTCCGATTAGGGGCATGCAAGAGAAAATCAACTAATGTTTCTCTCCCTTTCTTTCTCCCTCCCCTCACACATGGATGCTTCTCTCCCTCTCTTTTCTCTCTCCCTTCTCCTCTAAAAATAAAATCTTTAAAAAAAATTTTTTTTTAATATGCGGACAATCTTATGAGAGCTTTCTCATAGTTGACTTTCTCTTGCTGCTTTTAAGATTCTGTCTTTCACCTTTGCCATTTTAATTATTAAGTGTCTTGATCTGGACCTCTGTGAGATCATCTTGTTTGGGACTATTTCCTCGACTTTTGTGCCTTTCTCCTTCACTAGGTTAAGGAAATTTTCCGTCATTATCTCTTCAAACAAGTTCTCAATCCCTTGCTCTTTCTCTTCTCCTGGTACCCCCGCACTTTTGAACTCTGTATCTGATAGTTTGCTTGCCTCCAATTCATTTCATTTCATTTTCTGGAGATGTCTCCTGTTTTTTCCTTTTTCTCTTGTTCTTCATTTGGAGTATGTTTCTCTATCTCCCCATTTTGGCTTACCTGTGTAGTTGTTTTCTGTGTACTAGGTACATCTTCTATGTGCCCTTGCCTTGGCAGGGTGGCCTGACATAGCAGGTATCCTATGGGACTCAGTGGTACAGCCTCCCTGATCACCTAGGCTGAATGCTCCAGGTACATCCCTGTGTATGTTATGTGAGCCCTTCAATCATTGGCTTAACTACTGTTTGTCTTTCCATGAGTGGGGCTGTCCCTCAGCCTGACTGACTATGAGGTTTGGCCCCAACTACATTGTACAAGCTGTTGTGCAAGAGTAACCCCATAGAGCAAAATTCACCCCAGCCAAATGTATTGCTTTCTGAGACCTACCTTTGAATGTGCCTGTTGGTGCTAATCATCATCTCCCTACACAATTTTTCATTTAAGTTTCAAACAAAGCCATTTGATTTTATTATTTGTCTTATTCAACTAAAATGATGCATACAATGATAGAACATTTTAAAGATATCCTTCCACCCGGGAGACTCAGGCTTCAGTTTTTTCAAAATCTGAGGCTGAAAACATTTTTTTTCCTACTCATGCTTTAAGGAGAATAGTTTTCCAATAAATATTATCTTTTTTTTTAATTAATATGAGAGAAGGAGAGAGAGAAAATAAACATCAATTTGCTATTCCACTTTTTTTTTTTTTTAAGATTTTATTTATTATTTCCAGAGAGAGAGGGGAAGGGAGAGAGGCAGAGAGGGAGAGAAACATCAGTGTATGGTTGCCTTCCACCTGCCTCCAGCCATGGACCTAGATGGAGACCTGGCTGGAGACCTGGCTGGAGACCTGGTTATGTGTCGTGGCTGGGGAATCGAACCAGCGACCTTTGGGTTTGTTATTCCACTTATTAATGTAGTCATTGGCTAGGAATCAAATCTGCAACCTTGGCATATACAAATAATGCTCTAACCCAGGGTCCCCAATCCCTAGGCCAGGCCACAGACCAGTACTGATCCATAGCCAGTTAGGGAGCCAGCAACACAGCAGGAGGTGAGTGAGTGGCAGGTTGTGGACCACTACTCTGACCAACTGAGCAACCCAGCCAGGAAAAATTATATCCTGTTTTTTGGAATCAACACCTTAATGTTTTAATGATGTAAGTTAATTTAACCCATCCATAGTGGGCTGGTCACAAAAAAATCGTTTTCGAGCTCAAGTGTTGTTGACCAATTAACAAGTTAACTTGTGCTTGCACTTGCATTATTGTTTGTATAAAATTGCTGATCAACAATTTAAAATAAAAACGTAGTGTAAACCTAAAATTCTGCCAGCATGATGCTTCAGAAATGGGAAAACTATAGGCTACAGCCTTTTTTTGTACACCTGCAAGCTAAGAATGGTTTTTACATTTTTAAAGTGTAGTGAAAACAGCAAAGAATATAGGCCTCAGTATGTGGACAGCAATGCCTAAAATATTTTACTATCTATCCCTTGACAGAAAAGTTTGCCACCTCCCACTCTACTTCATAATGAAATTTTGAGTCTCCCACTAAATACCTTAATACTTCTAAATTTACATACAAGGTAATCTATTTAACTTCTCTCTCCACTCACCTGCCCAACAGTCTCTTTACTAGTCACTCTCTTCATACAAGTGTTTACACAAATATTACATAATCAATATACTGGGTTGGTTATAAACAAACTAGAGGTTAAGCATATCTTTGGTTTGGTAACATTTTTCCAATGAGTTTAAGTTCCACTATGGATTAGTAAACTGAGCCTATGAATGAATTAGTAAATAGGGCCTATGATGACCAGAACCCATGACTTATGCCAACTTTTGCATCTGCATATATCCAATATTGCTGGATGGGATGAGACCAAAACTTCTCAGTGCTAAATCAATAAAATGGTTAATAACAGGTTGGAATAATATTCATCTAATGTCTATGACAAGGACAAAACAGGTATGAGATGGTGACACAGAACTAAATTCAATAAATGTATGAAACATGAAGTCAAATTTAAGACTTTCAACAGCCGTGGCTGGTGGCACAGTGGATAAGGTGCCAGCCCGTGAACCCAAAGGTCACTGGTTCGATTCCCAGCCTGGGCACATAACCAGGTTGCAAGCCAGGTCTCCAGCCAGGTCTGTAGCTGAAGGCAGGTGAAAGGCAACCATACATTGATGTCTCTCTTCCTCTCTCCTCTCTCTAAAAACAATAAATAAAATCTTTAAAAAAAAAACAACAAAAAAAAAAACTTTCAACAAAAAGTGGAAAAAAAGAATATCAAGATTAAGCAAGACTATGTGACCTAACAACAGCATGAAATTATTCAGAAATTCTAGAACTGGGTTGGCCAAAACATCCATTTATTTTTCATAAAATAGAACACATTTTTTTTTCTAATTTTCACCAATAACTTTATTAACTTGAATATTTTGAGTATGTCAGCTGTCTCCTGCTATTGGCTTCTAGTGGGTAGAGGCCAGGAGTGCTGCTAAATGTCTTCCAATGCATATGACAGCCCCACAGCAAAGAATTATTTGGCCAAAATGTGAATAGTACCAAGAAACTTCACAAACCACTTTTGACACAATCAATCAGTCACAGCACCATTTTCATACATTGCACAAATCTTTTCTTGTGTTTCAGTTGCATTTTTTACCTTTCTTGAAATAATAAAATATAATATGCCAAAAATGTTGCATATTTTCTTCCATCTTCAATGTTAAAATGGCTGTACAGCCCTGCCTGGTGTGGCTCAGTGGATTGGGCACTGGCCTATGAACCAAAGGGTGGTCAGTTCAATTCCCAGTCAGGGCACATACCTGGCTGGGTTGCAGGCCAGGTCCCCAATAGGAGCACCAAGAGGCAACAACACACTGATGTTTCTCACCCTCCCTCCTGTCTCTTTAAAAACAAATAAAAATCTTTTTTTAAAAATGGCTGCACAAAAATTCACCAATTTTGATTTTTTTTTTTTTTAATGCACATTGCTATGACAGCTATCACAGTACAATCTAACAAATCTGTTTTGGATGAAATTAAAGACAACTAAGCACTACTAGAGCCATCACATGAAAAAAATGTTACAGACATTTCGGCCAACCAAATAGTATGAACCTATCAAACCAATACATCAGAAAGAACTGAATTTTCATGTTAGCCCAACCAGTACTATGTGGTGTAGAGCACAGACAATACTAAAAACCATTTTCCAAGCAGCACAAAACACCCCTCTTCCTATGCTAACATGGAAAAGTTCGAAGCCTCCTTTCCTTGAAATTATAAACATCTGAAAAATCATTTTTACTCAAAAGTGAATTCTCTATTCTTCCCAAATACTTAAAACATTCTGCAGAAGAAAAAAAATTCAATACACGTGCTTTAAAAAGATGAAGGGGTAAAACCTAAGGAAGAATCTTATCAGGATCATCTTAAAGAGAGTCAAAAGTTTGATCAAAGCTTTTGAGGAGGTCTCTAATCAACACAATTTTGATACATTGTATATAAATGCCTCCTATAAGAAACTAATTAGACATGGACATGGACAACAGGTGGGATTGACTTTGGGGGGGGATGGGTGAGTGGGGAGAGGGACAGAGGGGAGCAAAAAGGGGATGGATGTAATACAACAATAAAATTTTATAAATAAATAAATAGACTATTAGAAATAAATAATGTGCACAAAGTGAAAGTGCACATAAAAAAAGAAAGAAAGAAAGAAACTAATTAGAAATGTAAACTTTTTTTTCTATTCCAGGAGATAGTTTTAGTCCTAAATATAAATACCTAAAATGGAAACTACAAACTTCCAATTTTAAATACATTCAGTAATTTTTTAAAATGTCAATGAATTTCAAGTTTCCTTTATATGCCTAACTTTCTATTGTTTTATAATTTCTAATAATGAAATGAGCATTACAACACCCATATAATCAATGTAAAAATACTTGCATCATTAATTACAGTTATCAACAATTCAACATGAGAAAACATGGCTCCGAAATCACTGGTATGCACTACAAGATTGTTAATTCGCACACAGGACTTATTAGCATTTACATAGCACATTTATATTTGCCAAGTACTTCATAATCATCTTTATTAGCTGTTTCTAACCCAAAACAATTCTTGAATAACTTTTCAGAAGAGGAACCTTGGAATTTTACTCTGTAATTGGCTCTGTAATTTTACTCTGAAATAAATATTACCATTGTTTTACAACATGACAGATCCTTCTAATCACTTTCCATTACCAGTATAAATTTCGCAAAATAAGTTATTAATAATGTGAAAATATCAAGGAAATTGTTATTGAATTCTCTGGAACAAATCATTAGACTGTTTGAACACTTTTCAGTACTTGGGACTAACAACTATATTTCGCTGCATAGACACAACTATAAGGAAGTAAAATTCTCCCAAATGCCAAACTTAAAGGGGCTAAATATAATGGTGTTGTTTTCCGAACTTATTTTAATTTTTTTTTTCATGAATAATCAACGACACTCATCAAACAAGCTTAGAATCAGGTCTTGTAATAAGAAGACAGGCCCATTACACAAAGTATTGTAGAATCCAAATAAAGCAATGTAAGAAGGAAGTTCTGAAACAAGGCACTCTGCGGCTTGTCCTGTTCAGTCAATAGCTCAGTCAACACATCTTTCCCAAGATAATGGTTCTAACCATAACTTTTGGTTTAATCAGTGCACATATAAGCACCAGCAGGATAACATCCAATGTTTTGAGGATAAAAACTTGAACCAGCGCTAGATGTGGACGAAAGTTCCTTGCTTAACCCATTTAAATATCCCTATTTATTTTATATTGGTCTTACATCTAAATAAATTAACTAACAAAATAACCCAGAGCGCAATTTGCGCAGTGCGCCTGACCCCAGGTCTCTCAACCAGAGCCCCTAAAGTAATTAAGTTCCCTCGTCAGAGCTCTACTCCTCTCATTCAACTAACAGCTATAGCCAGGGATTCAAACACTCTTCCTCATCCACCGCCTCCTATCTCCCAAGGGCAATTCCGTGACCAACATCCCTATACCCGGCAGAGTCCCAAACTCCGCACCCTCATTACTTTCACCACCGTGGCTTCCCAGTTAACCTCTACCTCAGCCCCTTTTGTCTAGATAGCACAAACGTACCACCTCAACGTTCCCCAACTCCCAACCACCGCAGCCCTTCCCCCACTACTAACCCCCTTCTTCCCGGTGTCTTCCCCACCCCCCACGACCCCCACCCTCAGCCCCGTCACCCCAGTTCCTCGCCTCCCCAGCCTCGCCTGACACATCCCCTCCCCCAGCTTCCTCTGTTTCTTCCTTCCCCTCCCTCGGTCCCTCCGCCCACGCCCACCCCTGCTCCGGCGGGTCGCCTGCAGGCCTTTCACCTTGTCCATTAGCTTCCAGCACTTCTCCACCATCTTCTTGTCCACGGTCCCCGGCGGGTGGGGACTGAGGTGGTGGTGGTGGTGGTGGTGGTGCGGCTGGAAGGCGTCCTTCATGAGCCCGATCAGGCCACCCGAACCCGAGCCCCCAGAGCCGCCGCTGCCGCCGCCACCGCCACCACTCCCGGCCCCAGAGTTCTTTTTCACGTTGCTGGCCATGGCCAGAGGAGCGCTGAGGGCCCAGCCGAGTCCGCCGGCTCCACTGGGCAGCGAGCGAGGGAAAGGAGGGCGCGAAGGAGGGGCCTCACCCAGCCACCGCCACCACCGCTGGCTGTCTGAGCGGAGGAGGTGCCGCAGCAGGGAGGGGAGTGGGCGGAGCCAGCTCGGGCGCACCCCTTCGGCAGGCACGAGCCCGGTGGTGGGAGGAGTGCGCCGTGCTCCCGAAGGTGGGCGTCTGGGTGCGTATTGAGTAACAACCTTCAGAGCCACAAGCGCCAAAAAATCTGCCACCAAATTTCCTCCCCGCCTTCCACCACCCGTTCCCTCTGGGCAGACCGGGCGGGGCCCTCTGCGGGAGAAGCTGGGCGAGGAAGAGGCGGAGTCTAACGTGGAGTCTGCGCAGTAGGCAGAGGCCGAGCCCTTCTTGTTCCTCGTGGGCTGTAGGTTGACGTTCCTGGTGGGTCGTTATAATATTTAAGACATAGGCATAGAAAGAACCTTAACGTCCAGTCTTTTGTCCACGTCCAACAAATGAGAAGGTTGCTTTTCACCTTGTGAAAGTTACTTTCCCACTGCCTGTTTTTCTTTTTTCTTTTTTTCAGAGAGAGAGAGGGGAGGGGGTCATAAATGTATGGTTGCCTTTCACCTGCCTCCAGCTACGGACCTGGCTGGGAAAACCTTGGGTACACAGGCCAGCACCTTTTCCACTGTGCCACCAGGGCCTCCCTGGTGTTTTAAACGCATCAGTAAGTCTGGTGCAAGGATAGGAATGGCAGTACTGAAGATTAGAACCTGCTTGGAACCTTAGACCCCAGAAAAGCTTAAGACAATCCGTGAGCTTTTTTTCCAAGCCCTTTGACCTCTGAAAACAAAACACTTCCCCCTTTTTGGCTTCTGAACACTAGTTCCTTTTCTGGGAATTGACTATGTATTTAACATTCCCCTGCTCAGAGCATTGTTCCACAGGCCCAGACCAAGACCACAGAAAATGTAAGACAGCCATGAGTCCTGGCCTAAGGAGCTCTTGTACCTCTCAGGGAACAGAATGCAGTTCCCAGTCACCCAGTTCGCTAACAGTTCCAATGGAAGAACTTTGAAAAAAGGAACTTCCCTCTGAAAGAGGGAAGTGCCCTGCCCTAATTTGCTAATTCTGACCCTCAGCTTTGGGAACTTGCAGGCCCTGATGTGTTAATAAGTACTCAGTTCCACTTTTAGATGCCCCACCTGGCTCTTCCACAAAACCCTTGACTAATTAGGGAGTTAAGCTTATCGTGTACTCCTGTAAAAGGGGGGAAAAAGAGCCCTTCAGCCAGATTTCCTGATTTTTCCGTTTATCTAAAACAGATTATGAAGTCAACATCATTTCCTACCAGTAGAATTCGTTTCATTGCTTCCTACCTACAAAGAATCAGGAATCTAGACAAAGCTCTTAGATAAGGGTCAAAATGTAAAGCCCACCTAGTTGCAGGCGCTCCCTTTCTCTCCCAAGGTCGAGTGAAAGTTTCCTCATTAGTCCTATTGCCGCCAATCCATCCTGCCACCAGATTAGTCTTGTTAAAGTATAGTTCTGACAGCATCACAAAAAATAAATAAACAATCCCCATTCTTCCTGAGTAAATGAATTGTGATCAAACTCTCTGTTACCTTTAAGTTTTATACTATTCCAATACATATATCCTGTGCTGGGTGACTCACCAAATCACAAAATACCACAATTCTTTTTTCTTTTTTTTCATGACCATTACTCAGGGCATTCCCTCTGCTCTAAACCATGCTACTAAAATCCAATCTACTCTTAAAAAGTTAGCTCAAATAGTGTCCTCCTTATCAAACACTACAGCAAGAAATAATCCTTTCCTCCTCTAAATTTCCATAACCATTTGTTTCTTATATCTACCAGTCATCCATAGTGAATACTATAATAGGACTCTTGGGGGAGGGTCCCCAGTTTTCATGGGCTCAATTTGCCCATCACCAGGAATGACTTTTTTTTTTTTTTTTAAGATTTTATTTATTATTTCCACAGAGAGAGAGGAAGGGAGAGAAGCAGAGAGGGAGAGAAACATCAATGTATGGTTGCCTTTTAGCTGCCTCCAGCTACAGACCTGGCTGGAGACCTGGCTTGCAACTTGGTTATGTGCCCTGGCTGGGGAATCAAACCAGCAACCTTTAGGTTCATAGGCTGGCACTGTGCTACCAGCCAGGGCGGGAATGACTCTTAATAATAGAGTTTGGTGAAAAGGAAAGGTACATTGTTTATTTGAAGGGTACACAAATTTATATTAAAGGTGCAATTGTACCATTAAATCCTACTCCCTTTAAAAACACCCAAAATATACAGGCCTGCCCAATTAGGCTAGATTTTAAACACACAAGCAAAAGATACCATCTTTCAGAAACACAGCAATTCACAACTTAGCACTCCAGTTATAAATTCAAAGTTCCCAGCAGCTGCTATACCCAATTAGGGGAATATCTCGCGCAAACTCCCCAACTCTTACACGGCATGTAATGCCCTATCTCTGCACAAGCTGTGTGTACCCCTTTTCCCCTTTGCTCCCTGCTTCTCAAAGCTGGTGAGTTCTCAGGCTGAATGTCTGTCTGCAGGAGAAAAAGAGAGCCCCTGTCTGCATGTCTTGTCCATTGCCCTCTTTTAAACCATGATGGTGGCCTATGACACAGTGCTACCACTTGTGGCCACCAATTGTGGCCACCTGTGAAATCTCACATAGCCTTATAAATTCTTTCATCACCATTTTATGGTCAAAAAACCCATCCCATCTTCTTGGGATAAGAGGTTTATCTAGTCATTTGTGTAACCAAGACACTAGCTACTAGCCATAAATATTCAAAGTACCTCTCAGGAAAAACGACCTACTTCATTGTCCTACCCCTATCCTCAAACTGCAAAGACTGGAGGATTTTGGCTTTCTCCTATTCTGTAACAGTACCACAAGGGTAATTTTTCCCCCCTCATCGTCATATCCTAGGTTTACTGGAGTACAGGTAAGATATCAACACTTGGAATCTATATAATTTTATTAACCAATGTCACCCCAATAAATTCAATTAAAAATACCCCCACAGAGCCCTGATTGGTGGGTCAGTGGATAGGCAGCAGCCTGCAAACCCAAAGGTTGCTGATTCAATACACACTTAGGGCACATAACCAGGTTGCAAGCCAGGTCTCCAGCCAGGTCCTTAGCTGGAGGCAAGTCAAAGGCAACCATACATTGATGTATCTCTCCCTTTCTTCTTCCCTCTCTGCCCTTCCCTCTAAAAATAGTGAATAACCCCAGCTGTAGACTACTGCCTAGGTTGACTTGTACCTAGGCAAGTGTTCCACTGCTGGGAGAATAGCAGCCAATAGCAGGTTGGCATTCTGGGCCTGGTTCATGCCAACTCTTGTTAACTATACCAGGATGCCAGCATAGTTAAAAAATTAGTGAATAAAATCTTTTCTTTTTTTAAAGATTTTATTCATTATTTTCAAACAGAGGGGAAGGAAGAGAGGCAGAGAAGGAGAGAGACATCAATGTATGGTTGCCTTTCACCTGCCTCCAGCTGGGACCTGGCTGGAGACCTGGTTACGTGCCCTGGCTGAAAATCAAACCAGCGACCTTTGGGTTCACAGGCCAGTGACTCATCCACTGAGCCACCAGCCAGGGGTGAATAAAATCTTTAAAAAAAAAAAAAATTCCTCCACAGGATACCGTTCTTTTTTTTTTAAGATTTTATTTATTCTTTTTAGAGAGAGGGGAAAGGATAGAGGCAGAGAAGGGGAGAAACATCAACCAATGTAGGTTGGTTTTCACCTGCCTCCAGCTATGGACCAGGCTGGAGACCTGGCTTGCAACCTGGTTATGTGTGCCCTGGCTGGGAATCGAACCAATGACCTTTGGGTTCACAGGCTGGCACCTATCCACTGAGCCACCAGTCAGGGACCTTCATTCGTTTTTAAGTATGTTTTATTGATTATTCTGTTACAATTGTCCCAATTTCTTTTCCCTTGCTCCCCTCTGCCCAGTACCTCCCTTCCCTCCAGCAGTCCCAACCCACCTTAGTTCATATCCATGGGTCGTGCATGAAGCTCTGGCTTCACCCTTTCCTATATTATTCTTAACATCCTCCTGCCTATCGTATACTTACCAATTATGCTTTATCCCTGAACCATTTCCCTGGTTCTCCCTCTTCCCCCTCCCTGCTAATAACCCTCAAAATGATCCCCAAATCTATGATTCTGGTCCTACTCTGATACTTTGCTTAGTTCGGTTTTGTTTTTATTTTATTAGGTTCTGCTGTTGATAGTTGTGGGTTTCTTGTCATTTTAATGTTAATAGTTTTTTATCTTTTTTTTAAAACAAGTCCCTTTAACATTTCATATAACAATGGCTTGTTGATGATGAACTCCTTTAGCTTTACTTTGTCTGGAAAGCATTTTATCTGTCCATCCGTTCTAAATGATGGCTTTGCTGGATAGAATAATCTTGTTTGTAGATCCTTGCTTTTCATCACTTTGAATACTTCTTGCCAGTCTCTTCTTGCCTATAAAGTTTCTTTTGAGAAATCTTACAGGGACCCTTTTGTAAGAGGAACCTGTTTGTAAGTAACTCTTCTTTTCCTGCTTTTAAGATTCTCTTTTGCCCTGGCTGGTGGCACAGTGGATAAGGCACCAGCCTGTGAATCCAAAGGTCCCTGGTTCGATTCCCCAGCCAGGGCACATGATGAGGCTGCAAGCCAGGTCTCCAGCTAGGTCCGTAGCTGGAGGCAGGTGGAAAAGGCAACCATACATTGATCTCTCTCTCCCTCTCTGCCTCTCCCTCTTTCCCTTTTTCTAAAAATATTTTTTTAAATCTTAAAAAATAATTTTTTCTTTATCTTCAAACTTTGGCATTTTAATTATGATGTGTCTTGTTGGGTCTTCTTTGGATCTAGCTCATTTGGGACTCTTTGTGCTTCCTGGACTTGTATGTCTATTTCCTTCACCAAATTAGGGAAATTTTCCTTCATTATTTTTTCACATAAGTTTCCAATTTCTTAATCTTCCTTTTCTCTTTCTGGCATGTTTAAAATTGTCCCAGAGGTTCTCCTCATTTTTTTCAATTCTTCTTTCTTCATTTTGTACTGATTGACTGTTTATTTCTTCCTTATGTTCCAAATCATTGATTTGAATCCTGGTTTCCTTCTCTTCACCACTGGTTTCGTGTGGATTTTCCTTCATTTCACTTAGCATAGCCTTCACTTCTTCCCTTATGCTTTTGCTGTACTCAAGCATATCTGCCAAGTCTGTGAGCATCTTTATCACCAGTGTTTTGAAAAAGTTAACCCATGGAGCTGAGCTTGTCTAGGTCATCTACACATCTTTGGCTTAGTTCAAGTCTTCCCATTTTAATTATCTTTAGTATGGTCTATATAGAATGTAATGGTATAATTTGCATTTTGTTTCTGCTGCAGTAAGCCATATTTCTTTTAATATACAATGACCTATCTCTCACATATGAATAAAGCATGCGGAGTGACCCTTCTCTTCTCTATATCCCTTCAAAACTCCAAGGTGTGATCCTATTCAAAGGGAGACAGACCCATACTGAAATGATCTTTTCTATTTTCACTTCTAAACTGAGTTAATAAAAAAATATGAAAATTTAAGAGTGGACAGGAAACTCAGAACTTTCAGGATGGGATAGTGGAGTACACCCATTTTCCTGAGAGATACCTTTGCATATCTTTGGCTTGTAGATAGTTTCTTAGTTATGCAAATGGCTGTGGCTCCTCCATGACACCAAGGAGATGGGAGGGGCTTTGAACATAGAATGGTGATGAAAAAGCTTATGGGGCCTGTGCAAGATTCTATGAGTAGCCAAGACTAGTAACCTACTGACTGAATCACAGGCTATGGTCAGGGTTTAAACTAAAGGTGGCAGCTATTTAGTGGGCTGAGCTACCTGGTTTGAAAGACTGCAGATGGACCCTTCTGTCTGCCATGAAGTCTGATGGGAAAAAGGGCTCCCATCCACCATGAAAAGAAAAACCGTAATGGAAGAAAGATGTTAGAGAAACATTATGTAGCACCAGGCTATAGCAGCCATGGAATTTGTAGTCAGGATCCAGCCATGCAGCCTGGGCTAGTAAGAAAGCAGGCACGCTGCTGCTTTGATTATGCCTGCTTCAGCTGACTTCGAAGCTACCAAGGACTCTGCCTTTCAGACCTGGACTCTATCTGGACTCTTGGAGCTTAGGACATAGGGAGAGGACACTCTCTTAGGACTTGTGCCTTTCCTGGACTTCACCATGATCCATTTTAATATTGCACTTGCTTTTCTGGACTATTATACAAAAGCTGATGACATTATACCCCAGATCCTGAAGGAGAGAGCTGATAGATAATAATGGGGAACTATTGGGTTTAGGGTTGGCTTAAGCCTTTTGGGGAGCAAAGGAAGTGCTGGGTCTCATGGGAGAACAAGGTTCTGAGCAGGAGTGCTCCCAGCATCTACCTCCACCCCCCAGGGTTGGAATATTGTAAATAATGATCTGGTTTTCTCAACATTAATTGTTTGGTCTTACACCAAGGCTCCATGTGAACGAGACCCCCTCTGCTCGGTAACAGTTTAATGATGGGAGACTCAAACGTGGGAAAATTTTAGTTTCAGGTAATAGTTAAGAAGCTTAGTAATCAATGTATGTAGAAAGTTGTTGTTTCAGGAACTGGAGGTATGACCCACTTTGACTCCAGGAGACCATAAGCAGTTCTACCCTGCATCTCAGGAGGACAGCAAGCAATCAGGATGGTGTCTGAGCCATTATACTCCGGGATGAGATGGTTACCACCCAGGACACAAAGACTACAGCCCAGAAAACAGATGAAAGAATGCTACAGCTTTTACCTGATTAACATTTTCCCTGAATTCCAAACCTCTACCCTATACTTTTCTTCTCTTATAAAAAGGGTTCATTTAAAAAAAAAAAAAAAAAGCTCCATTAATGATGGAATTTAAGATGGTCTGTTAGGGTATAAACCCACCATCTTCTCATGTCAACATAAATAAGGCACTCATAAAGATTCACTCCCTGTCTCTGCTTACTGGATTTGGTAGATGACAAGCAGCATGAACACCAGCTTTTCCAGTTTCATGTTTTGGTGACTTCACCGGGAAAGACTTTGGGGACACTGCAATAAATATTGGGTATTTGGTGGGAAGTCCTATTAACTGCCTGGACTGGGGGGCCTTGGGGTGCAGACTTGGAGATTCCCTAGCAGCTGCCATGTGATTTCACTTGGGGACTCTCCTCCTCCAACCTTGGCACCTCCCATCATCTTCTTTATTGATTTTTAATTGAATCGCTGAGTTTTCTGGTTCAGATTACAATCCTGGGTTAAGACTAAGATTAATGGTTAGGAGAAAAGGATCCTTTGGTTAAATTAAGGTGCTGTAAGATGCTATTGGGTTCACAGAGCTGTCTGGTAGAATGGAGGAGGGGGTCTCTGTTCCAAGAAGCAGCACTTTGGGGTGAATGTTGGCTGATTGGTAAACCTATGCTTATAAACCTATGACTAAAAAGAAAATCCTTTCTATTGTAATACTGATTGGCTTTTGTATTGTTAATCTAGACTCAGGAGAGGCTGGCTGCTGAATGGGTCTTTAAATTACTGCATTATACTGTAATTAGAGTTGTTTTGTCAAAGATTAGGGAAGTTGGATGAAATGCTTTCTATAGAAGTTTTTATGGGTTTACATAATAAAGATACAAGATTAAAGGGAAATAAGCTAATGGTTCAGAGAAAAGGAAATTTTTCTGTGATAGACAGCAGACGCTCAGAGCAGAGGGACCAGGAAGATCTAGGTATGGCTACTGCGAGCATGATCAGGGTTCCAAAAGCCCCTTCAGCCCTGAAGTACCTTCCTCCTTACTCAAGTGAAAGTACTGGGGAAAGTGAGCCTGAACTGGTCTCCCCATCTAGAACCCTTCAGGGAGCCAAATTCAGTGCAGGAAACGCCCCTACCAGGGCAGGGCAATGCCCTTTGCAAAAACTTCCAGTGAGAGTAGGACTAGAGGGCTGCCCACTGGTTGTTATTGGCATGTAATCCATTTCCTACATCAGATCTGTTAGACTGGAAAAACTCTGAAAGGACTAGAGTATATCCCTTTAGAATGGGTGGAGTGCACCTAGACTTTTGAGTCCCTAAAGGCACATCTGGCTTCTACACTGGCCTTGGGGCTCCTAAACCTACTAGAGCCCTCTCAGTCATCCCTTCATGAAATGCAGGGTGTGGCCTTAGGAGTTCTTACCCAAATGTTTAATGACATTTCACCACCCACCGCTTATTTGTCATGGAAACTAAGGTCACACTGTCCAGAGATTGTCCATTTGCTTGAGAGCTGTGCTAGCCACTTGCAAGCTCTTAGAGGAAGCTGAAAATCTTCTTTGGGACAGCCTATTACCTTTCATGCACCCCACAAAGTGTTGAGCCTACTGGAGCAAAAGAGAAATTGATAGCTCACTATCAATTTCTGGAAGAGTGGGCAATCAAGCAGTTCTTTTTTTTTTTTTTTTTTTAAAGATTTTATTTCATTATTTTTAGAAAGAGGGGAAGGGAGAGAAACAGAGAGGGAGAGAGACATCAATGTATGGTTGCTTTTCACCTGCCTCCAGCCACAGACCTGACTGGAGACCTGGTTGGCAACCTGGTTATGTGACCTGGCTGGGGAATCGAACCCGCAACCTTTAGGTTCGCAGGCCGGCGCCTTAACCACTGTGCTACCAGCCAGGGCCAATCAAGCAATTCTTAACAATCACAACATCTCCCTGAAAACTGTAAAGTAAATTCTGCCTCTCTTATGCCAGAGCCTGACTTCGCTTCACTAATATATGACTGTGCTAAGAAAATTGATGAAGTTTATTCTAGCAGAATTTGTTGGGGCCCACCTGGGAAAATGTTGAAGGTTGGAGTCCTGCATGGGACAGGCTAAATCTGTAGGTCTCAACTGGAAGACCAGGAATGCTGGATACATACATGTATCCATGTTACAGCCAGTGGCCCTGGTGGAGGGTGAACTAGGTCATGGGAAAATATGTTAGTTACTATGAAGCCTGGCCTGTTCTCTCACCTCTCCTCATCCTTTGTTATATCAACTGCAGAAGCTTTTTTAATTGCACACTCTGACCTGAGTGAGATTTCCTGGCCTCTTCAGTTGTTTTTTCTGTTTCCCTGTAATTAGCATTATTAAGCATTGATTGATAAGCTACATGCCTTCAAATTTACCCCTTCCAATAAAAGATCTTTGGGAACAAAGAACTAGGCCTTTGGCCTTGAGCCACTGGCTAGATCTTCTTCCCCTTGCACAACAAAAGCTGTTTGGGATGGTTTTATTTTATCCGCAGAACCAGGGGGTCTCTGCAAGCAGGAGTGCCCCATAAGAACTGATTTCCAGGACCATCCTCTAGAAGAAGCAAACTGGACTCTACATGCAGATGGAAGCAGTTATATGAATGAAGGAAACAAAAGACTGGGCAAGCAGTTGCAACTTTTGAAGGAGCAGTAGAGACCAAGGCCTTGCCACTGGGAACCTCTGCTCAGAAAGCTAATCTGATTGCATTGACAAGAGCATTGGAATCATCACATGAAAAAATGTGGATGTGTATATTGACTCAAGGTAAGCTTTCCTAATTTTGCTATCACATGGATCCATCTGGAAGGAAAAAGAACAATTAATCTCCAATAAAAAGGATATTAAGTATGCAGCAAAAATGTTAAAATTATTAGCTCTTCAGGTACCTTTACAGAAGGCAGTTATGCATGGCCCCAGGCATCAGAAAGAAGATGCTGAAGTGGCTGGGGGAAACAATCTGGCTGATTGAGCAGCAAAAGAGGCTGCTAAAGGAGTGTTTATAATGCCTTTAGTACCTGTTCTAGACTTGTCACAATTTGACCCTGAACATTTGACTGTGGACTTGGAGGAAGCTGAAAGCTGGGGTTTTCATGAAGAAGGAGCTGATAGTGGATTAAGAAGGAATAAGAAAGAAGTTATACTGCTTCCTGAACATTTGGTAGAGCCAGTCATGAAGCATTTGCATGAGGCCACTCACTATATAAGGGGCTCATTAACCATGCGTGTTAAACTGTGGTTCGCAAGTTCTAGAATTTCTTTTTTTTCTTTTTAATTTTATTGTTGTTGTAAATTCTAGAATTTCTAAAGCTATACAAAAAGTAACTGCTAGTTGTGTTGTGTGCCAGAAGAATAATCCCAAGACAGATCCCCATCAAAACAAAGAAGGGGAGACAGGAACCAAGATGGCAGTGGAGTAAGCAGAGCTACACCAACCTCCTCCCAAGACTAAACTGGAATTATAAATTAATTGGGGAGAAATCACCTGGAATAACCAACCAAACACCAACTGGAAAGAAGCCTTGTAACCACAGACAGAACAGAAGAGGCTGCTTCATAACAACATAACTGGTAGGAAGTGCAGAACCATGAGAGGGCTGGCAGGGCTCCCACAGGCTGCAGCTGAAGGGACGGAGAACCATCTCAGCAGCCAGGGGTTCCACCTGAGAAGGATGGGATCTAAACCCCCAACTGGGCTTCCCAGCCTACAGCAACAAAGCTGAAAGTAAAACAGCACCCAGCTGTGAAAAGAAAAAAGCCACCAGGTTTAGCCAGCTTGACAGAGAGACCAAGTTCTTAAAAGGACTATGCAGGAGAATATAGTGGCACCCACCTATCCTGGGCTCCAGCAGAGAAAGGGCAGAGTGGACTAGAGATGCTTGGGGAAAGTTTGGGTCAGTGGCTTTAGTGGGACAGTTGAGGGAGCAGCCTGTGAGTTCAGTGCTGACCCATCCCCATACAGCCAGCAGACCACTCCTCCAAAGGGCAAGTCCATAGCCTGAGAGGAAGCCACAGCCCCACCCATAGAAATTAATCTGTTCCATCCAGCAGTACCTAAACCTGACCTCAGGTCACCAGTTGATTGGATCAACAGCTGAATTAATCTAAAACTGGCCACTGATCACAGACTGATTAGATTAATGACTAAAGGAGACAGACAAAGGCAGTGGATCTCTGGTAGTCTCCAACTGGCTGACTAGGCCCAGACTGGGACACAAGCTGATGTCACCAAGCATAGATCCAGGAAGTAAAAAAAGTGCACCTCTACACCACAGAAGGTCAAACCACTAAGACAGTAAGTCAAAGCAGACCAATCAAGAAGCAGAAACAAACAAAAGTCACCTAAAATGGGGCGACAAAAAAATAAACCCTCAGTGAAAGGAAAGGAGAAATCCCCAAGGAAAGAAGGGTGCAAAATGAAATAGAGGCAAGTACACTATCAGACATGGAATTCAAAACAATGATGATAGAGAAGCTCAATGAGCTCAGGGAGTTCAAAGAAAATTACAAACAATTCCAGTAGGACTATGAAGAACTCCAGGGAAGCTACAAGGAACTTACTAAGAACTACACCAGCATTAAAAAGGTCACAGAAAAAAAAAAAGGTCACAGAAACCATTAATAAGAGCCAGGAGGAAATGAAGAATACAATTTCTGAATTGAAGAACACAGTAGAAGGAATCAAAAGCAAGCTAGAGAAAGCAGAGGATTGGATCAGCAAGTTGGAGGTCAATGTAGAAAAATAAAATAAAATTCCAGGCAGTGCAACCACAATAACAACAAAAAAGACTGAAAAAGAATGAAGAGGCTTCAGGACAGCTTCAGGACAATATGAAATGTAATAATATCCATGTCATAGGAATACCAGAAGAAGAAGAAGAGGAGCATGGGATAGAAAACCTGTTTGAAAAAGTAATGACAAAAAACTTCCCTAACATGAGGAGAGTAAAAGTGATACAAGCTTAGGAAGCACAGAGAGGGTCCCAATTAAGATGAATCCAAACAGGCCCACTCCAAGACACATCATAATTAAAATAGCAAATTTCAAAGACAAGCAAAAAATCCTAAAAGCAGCAAGAGAGAAACAGCTAATAACATACAAGGGAGCTCCAGTAAGGCTACCAGCTGATTTCTCAACAGAAACACAATGAGCCAGAAGGGAATGGCAAAAATATTTCAAGCAATGAAAAACAAGGGTCTACAACCAAGACTACTCTACCCAGCAAGGTTCTTATTCAAAATGGAAGGTGAAATAAGGTGTTTCCCAGACAAAAAAGTAAGAGAATAAATCTCCGCCAAACCAGCATTGCAAGAGATGAAGAAACAGAGAGACAGACAGAAACACAGATACAAAGGGGAAAATAGATAATTATTTCACATTATGGGAAAATCATGGTAATTGCAATAACTCAGAAAAATCAAATGCAGTTAAGGAAGAAGAAAAAAGTAAGAAAATGTGGATGTATATTACATACAATACATGCTATCTTTCTTTTCTTTTTAATTTATTATTTTTCAGAGAGAGGGGAAGGGAGACAGGAAGAGAGGGAGAGAGGCATCAATGTATGGTTGCCTTTCACCTGCCTCCAGCTACAGACCTGGCTGGAGACCTGGGTTGCAACCTAGTTATGTTGCCCTGGCTGGGAATTGAACCAGCGACCTTTGGGTTCACAGGCCGGCACCTTATCCACTGTGCTACCAGCCAGGGCTACATGCTATCTTTCTTATTCATTGTTACAAAAAAATATGTGTTTGTTTGTGGGTGTGTAACATATAGATTTTGTTAGCAATTTATGTTTTAAATAGCAACTAACTGGTCAATCAATTGACTGAGGAATCAGTCAATCTTTAGGTTAGAAAAGATGCTGAGAATGAAGACCAATTTGGAATGGAAGTTGCAAACTACTATGTATTTGTGTACATAGACAATATATATTCTCATATTAGCATGTAAATTGGATGGGATTCTTTTCAAATAGATAGTGGAAATATACATTTCCAGTTATGAAGGCCCCCAAACTGGGGATGCTTGGGAAAAAGTATCAATGCTATAGTAAACTTTATTATTGAAATGTGAACAAACCTAATATCTACCTCAACAGACTCTTGAGTAGTTCAGGGGTTAGTTTAGGACCACGTAGGAAGTCAACCACAAGTTCAAAAAATAGCTAGAATACTATTTTACAAAATTATTTAAATCCTAGGGATTTTTTTTTTTTTACCTCAACTTAGTAGACATAATAATTTCTATTCTGGGGACCAGCTAAGCCCTGCAAGTGCCATTATTTCTGAAGGCTTCAACTTGTAAAACACATGTAGAGGAAAAACAGAGGGTATTGAAAGAAGTAAGACTTCTGCACAGTCCCCCCACAAAAAAAAAAGAAAAGAAAAACTATCAGTCTACTATTTAAGATGGAAAACTCCAAAAAGAATACATGTAGTTCCAGTAGCTTAAAATAAAGTTGAGTTGTATTATTGGAGGGGGGAGGATCTGACCCAAAAACCAAATTCATTTTTTACTATGGGTTTGACACTGTCTCTAGGACAACTTACACAAAAGTGAGTTCCACAATACACCATTTCTGTGACACATTTCACGAAAATATCATTCCAGAGTAAAATAAGTATTAAAGAAGAAAAAACTGCTCAATTTGCTACAATATATCTAAACTACTATATTTAACATGTGATAATTATATAATCTATTGGCATATTTTGTTTTATTTTATTTTTTGGTATATTTAAATTTTTTTGTATTAACTCTGCAAAATCCAGTATGTCCTTTAAATATGTATAAAAAATATGTGTGTAAAATCATTCTTTTCAAATGCACATGGATCATTCTCCAAGATAGACCACATGGTATGTCACAAGACAAACCTCCACAAATACAGGAAAATTGAAATCATACAAAGTATCTTCTCAGATCACAATGGCTTGAAACTAGAAACCAATCTCAAGGGTAAAACCCAAAAATTCTCTAACTCATGGAGACTGAATAACATGCTTTTAAGCAATGAAGGGGTCAACAATGAGATCAAAGATGAAATCAAAAAGTTCCTGGAAACAAATGACAATGAACACACAACAGCCCAAAACCTATGGGATACAGTAAAGGCAGTTCTCAGGGGGAAATTTATAGCAATACAGGCCTTCCAAAAAAGGTTACAAGAAGTTCATAAAAATGACCTAACCACAAAGCTGCAAGAACTAGAGGAGCAACAACAAACAAAGCCCAGAGCAAGTAGAAGGAAGGAAATCATCAAGATCACAGCAGAACTAAATAAGTCAGAGATTCAAACTACAATTCGAAGAATCGACAGGACCAGGAGCTGGTTCTTTGAAAAAATAAACAAAATTGACAAGCCCTTATCCAGACTCATCAAGAAAAAGAGAGAGAGGACCCAAATAAACAAAATCAGAACTGAAAGAGGGGAAATTACAACTGATACCTCAGAAATACAAAAGATTGTAAGAAATTACTACAAACAACTCTATGACAAAAAATATGACAACCTGGATGAAATGGACACATTTCTGGAAAGGTATAATCTACCAAAACTGAACCCAGAAGAAGCAGAACGCCTGAATAGGCCAATAACAACTAGTGAAATTAAAGAAGTCATCCAAAATCTCCCAAAGCACAAAAGCCCTGGACCAGATGGCTACACAGGTGAATTTTACCAAATATTTCAAGAAGAATGAACTCCTATCCTCCTCAAACTATACCAAAAAATTCAGGAAGAGGGAAGACTCCCAAACTCTTTCTATGAGGCCAATATTATTCTAATCCCAAAACCAGGGCAAGATCCAACTAAGAAAGAAAGCCACAGGCCAATATCTCTGATGAACATAGATGCTAAAATTCTCAACAAAATATTGGCCAATCAGATTCAGCAGTATATTACAAAGATCATACACCATGATCAAGCGGGCTTCATCCCAGGGATGCAAGGATGGTACAACATTCGTAAACCAATCAATGTAATACACCACATCAACAAATTGAAAGATAAAAACCATATGATCATATCAATAGATGCTGAAAAAGCATTTGATAAAGTGCAGCAACCATTTATGATAAAAACCCTCAGCAAAATGGGAATAGAGGGAGCATACCTCAACATCATAAAGGCCATCTATGAGAAACCTGAAGCCAACATCATACTTAATGG
>PVIW01010393.1:0-44488 GCA_004026585.1 Noctilio leporinus
GGGGGACAGAGGGGAGCAAAAAGGGGATGGATGTAATACAACAATAAAATTTTAAAAAAATAAAAATAAAAATAAAATAATAAAAAATAACACTGTTTCTCAAAAAATATTAAAGGAAAGAGCCCAAATGAAGTCTAGCCTTGGGGAAAACTCAGGGGTTGCCCATCCCTTTGCAGCTGTCTGGCATTTCAAGACTTAACTGTAGAGTGGCTGCGTCATCTATGAAGGGTCTCAAGGCACCCAACTCTGTGACACTCTCCACTACCACACCTGCCAGCCATTTTTAGTCCAGGAAACAGAAAGATAAGGAGTCACCAGCCCTTTTTGTGATGCCCAGCACGAAGAGCCCTAGATCCCCAGTAAGAGAGAGAAAAAGGGAAGCAGTGACTCTGGAAAGAGAAGAGGAGGAAGGAAGCAGGTAGAAAAACAAAGGTTTATGCAGGAAAGGCCCATTAGCTAGAATATGCCAGGAGGGAATAATGGTGCAGGCCAAGCCAGAATGTATAGTCCTTGTGAACGTCTGCACAAGGACACCAAAGCCTACAAACTCAGGTACACTGCTTATTAGCAAGACAAGTCTGAGTTATTATTTAGCTTTCTTAGCTTTGACTTCCTTATAAAACTAGAATAATAAATACAACTTCGTAGCCTCTTATGAAGGGTGAAATGAGATAATATAGTAAAAGCTCTTTAAACTGAATCTGACAGATATAAGTGCTCAATAACTGTTAATTATTACTAATATGTTGTTAATATTATTGTTATAATTTTAAAACCTTTTAAAATAGGAATAAAATTAAAGTTATGAATGCTTTCATTTTTCTCAGTGAATAACATTAAATATTTACAATTGGCCACAAATGTCAGAATCTACACCATTTAAGTTAGTATTTTAAAACCTTTCTGAAGAATACATATAATCCATTTCAGTGGTGTGTAGCAATTTTATTTTTAAGCCCTAGCCATCCTTATATTTATATTAAAATATTTAATAATATTTAAATGAATATTTAGACCATGCCATAGCATTCAAGCTCTAGTAACACAAATAAGTACTCTCATATTAAGTCAAAATTTCGAGTAACTCAAGTCTGAAAGGGCTACAATCTAAAATACTCAGGTAATTGAGACCAAGGGTCTCAAGGCTTATAGTATGTGGAGCATTGTCCGAAGTCTCTGCTACCATCTAAGATTTTAGATGTTACCATATGGTCAGCATATTTACCTTCTTCGGTGGCTGCATTTCCAGTCAACAGAGAGCCAGGTCCTGATAAATATTCAGGAATTACAGAGACTTCATATTTTGTGTCTGGAGTCAGGTTCTCCAAGGTTTTTCTCCTTTGGTTGGCTGGAGTGGTAACTTCTTTGCTTTCTCCACCAGCAACTGGTCTGTAGATAATTCGGTACCTTAAAACCCTCCCTGGAGCTTGAGTCCAAGTAATTTTAAAGCTATCTGTAGTCTCATCTGTCACTTTTAGGTTTCGAGGTGCTCCTTTTACTGAAATTGGAGAAAAAAAAAGTTGACTGATTTTATACAAAAAACACAAAGCTAGCTTTTTTTTTTAATTTTTATTGTTGTTGTATTACATCCATCCCCTTTTTGCTTCCCTCTGTCCAAAACTAGCTTTTGATCACTAAGTTGTAACATTGCCCTAAACCAATCCATGAGCAGTTTTTTGACAAACATCCCGGTCACTGCATTCATTTAGTCAGACATTAACTTGATTCTGAAATAGCAAACAAATGCAGTATCCAGAAACAGACTAGGTACTATTAACTTTCTAACCAATAAAGAGGCATATATAATAGTAAACTTTTAAAACCATAAATACTCTATTAAATGATAAATTCATATCAACATAAAATTCAAAATAATTGCATTCAGTTTCTCCAAATGTACGTAATGAAAGCTTCCACTCATCAGATTTCTCAGGAAAGCAGAAAAATAATACCTAACACCCAGGTCTACCACATTTACCCACTTGAGTGAACCATCTTTTCCTGTCAGTCCCATAACTAAGTTGTCACCTGTACAGTCATTGCACCTGGAGAATAATTACACCATTGATGTGTAGGGCCAAACACGTTATAGGTACTTAATAAATGATAGTTAGATCCAAATCTTGAAGTTTAATTGCAATGTGGGTAACATCCATAAATTTTTATTAAACCCAAATGAGAATATCATTTGGCTTTGTGGTTAGCAAGCATGTTTAAATGACCTGTTTGTTTAATGAGAACATTGTTCACATGGATAACACATTCAGGAAATGAACTAAAGGTTATTGTCTTTTCAATCCACTGGGTGAAACCACAGTGCAATATGTCTGCATGCACTGCACACACAATTTCAACTTTACCTAAAAATCCAACACATCAAGGAGAAAGAAACTATATCTCTCAATAAAAAAAAGAAAGAAAGAAATGGCTGTTGATGGGCTGTTGATGATTCATTTTTTATAACAAGGAAAAAAACTAAATTAGTCCACCAAAATGGGGCAGTAAATGGATGGGTTTGAATATTGGCTCTGAAGCTGAATAGATGTGTAATTCTGATCCTCAGATTGCCCCACTAAAAATGTGATGACTTCAATAGGATTATTAAAGTGGTTAAATAAGATAAACCATGGAAATCAATCATCATAGTGCCTGACACTTGTCAGGAACTCAATAATCACTAGTTTAATGGAAGTTCTAAAATCAGGAATTTCCTTATTTGACTAAAGAAATTTTAAATCTCAGATTTCACTGTTGACCAATAGAACTGGAAAGGCATCACTAAATTTCATTGTGGTAGCCCAATGATCAAAACCTAGAGTATGTATGGATGGAATCACCTCTGCTCAAAAGCCTTTTCAGCTAAAATTTCTTCTTGAGGCATATTCCCATCTCCATCCCAAAGTGCTGAGAACAAGGGCCAGGTTCATGAAGAGGTAAGTGGATGCTACAGAGTCATCATCAAAAGTCACAAACACCTAAGGATGAACTTTTAAGCTATATGATCACAAAAATCATATGACACCTTAGGTTATTAAGTGTATTTGCTGGCCTTTGGGTAGAAATATATCTAAACCATGCACAAAAGAAAAAATTAATTTATTTGAAAAATCTTTCAGAGAGAAAATATTCTCTAGCTTTTATCAGCAATGTATGTCAACATGTGCCTTCCCCATCAGCAAATACTTCTTTGTAACTATCTTAAATTCCTCATTGTGCTGTTTCACTCTCTTCTCTTATCCCCAATAAAAATAGAGAACAACAACTGATATAATATTCACTATATTTATCTTAAAGAGTAATTCTGGTCCTAGTTCTTAGTACTTTTAAATGTCAAATGTAGTGAAATGAATAAGAAAGTATTCAATTCTACCTAGCAAAGAAAACATACCTAAACAAGCAGTATAAACTGTTTTATATTGTTTATCAAGTATACTGTTTATCAAGTATAAAACACTTGATAAAATTTGTACACTTGTATTCTCAGCAGCATTATTTACAATAGTTAAAAGGTAGAAACATGGGTGGGTGGGGAGGGGGACAGAGGGGAGCAAAAAGAGGATGGATGTAATACAACAACAATAAAATTAAAAATAAAAAAAAAAAAGGTAGAAACAACCCCAGTATTTGTTGTGGGTGAATGAATAAACAAAACATGATCTATTCATCCAATAAAATATCATTTAGTCATAACAAGAAAGGAAATTCTGGCACATGCTTCAACATGGAAGAACCTTGAATACATTATGCTAAGTGAAATAAGCCAGTTCCAAAAGGACAAATACTCTATGATTCTACTCACATGAGGTACTTAAAGAAGTTAAATCCTTAGAAACAGAAAGTTGAATAGTAATTGCCAAGGGAAAAGGGAAATGGGGATTTATTGTTTAATGGGTTCAGAGTTTCAGTTTTGCAAGATAAAAATATTTGGAGATGGATGCAGTAATGGTAGCAAAATATAAATGCTGTTGAATGTACACTTAAAAATGGTTAAAATGGTAAATCTTATGTTATATAAATTTTACCACAATTAAAAAAGAAAACATTTGGTAATATGTATTTGTCAAAAGATCCACAGATAAAGTACGGCAGTTTCAGAAGTAATTGAGCATTAGATTATTGAAATGTGGGGCAGAAAATACTGGATAAGCAGTGTTTCAAGACTTAATTCCATAATTATTAATGTTCTACATGTATCTTAACCTCAGATGCACCAAAGTCAGTCTAACTTTGGTTAGGTTAGACAGTCTAACCTACTTAAAAGGGTTTTTTTTTCTTTTTTAAAGAAATTTATGAAAAGCTGTATTTTAAAGATGCTGAATCTTACAGAGGCATTCACAATTTAGAACTATGAAGCAGATGGTTACTTTAAATGGTAACTTTGTTCTACAATAAATGGCTAGTTTGGGGAAAACAGTGGCAGAAACCCCATCACACCTTCATCAGTGGTCTCCTCTCCAGCTAGGGGAATGCTGAAGCCATCTTCATACTCCGCAGTCACGTTGACCAAGTATAGGGTCTCTGGCTTCAGGTTGTTGAGAACAACACTGGTGCTCGATGCTGGCTCCACCACCGTGACCTCATCATCCCCGGTAGCTTCTTTGTAGGTGATGTGGTAGGAAAAAACGTTTTCTCCAGCAGGTGACCAATTAGTTTTAAAACTGTAAGATGTCACCTCAGAAAAGCTAAGATCCTTTGGAGGTACATAAGCTAATCAGAAAAAGAAGGTCATAGTTTAAAATTTTTAAACCTATAAAGCAAAAATGGACTTAATGACTACATGTTTCTGAAATGGCTATAGTCATTTGGGAGAGTAAATATTCCACATGTGAGCATTGAGAGAAGAACTCTCACAGCCCTACAAGGATGGCCTGATTAGGTGTCTTGACCATTTATAATACTAAGTTATATGGTTTAAATGACTAATTAAACTTGACTTTGGATCTTAAGCTTCTGAAGACAAAGCAGTAATGCAATGATACTGCCAACAATTGGGATTTTAAATAGTAAACGACCTAAAATAAACCACCAAAGTGCTCCCATTCATCCCTGGCAATTATATATTAACCTTTGGTAGTAAATACTTTATTTCAATGTAATAATTAAGAAAATTTTCCTAATGAAACAATAGTTATTAAACTAATACATAGGAAGAGGCAATGTTTAAGGCACACAGCCTGTCCTCAGGAGACATACAAAGAAATGGAGAGACAAAAGAATGTACAACAAAGCAGTACATATGAATGTCAAATGACTGAAAGTGATGTTACAGCACTAGAACAATTAAGCAAGGCTTCATGAAAGAGATGAGATGTGTAATTGAGTGCTGAAAAAAGGAACTTGGACAAATGAAAATAAGAGGGACAAGGGAAGTCCAGATGTAAGAAAGGATGGCCAAAAATGGTCCGGGAAAGGGACTGCATAAAATAATTCAAAGATCCAGGGCAACAGTCTAGCTGTCCTTCCTTTATTTAAAGGACCTAGCTTAGCATCCAGCACATAGAAGACAAGTAATGGTTATTGAACTGAATATGATAAATAGGTATGAGAAGGCTGGTTCCTAGCCCTGTTTAAAGATCTGGGATCAGAAACATCTCATGATCCTATAAAGAAAAATGTCCAAGAGAGACTCACATTTCAAAGTTATAAACTAACTTCAACAGTTTTTAATAACAGGAAAGCTACTTTTTCCTGCATATAAAAAGAATTGAAGAAGCATATGATCTACAATTTTAAAACCAAAAATTCATTGTTCATGAAGAGATAACTTTTACTCTACAAAGACTACTAACCTTTTTTCTTTATAGCTGCCAATTCTTGCTCAATCCTAAGGCAGATGGACTGTGTGAGTTCAAAGGATATCCTCTGAAAAGCATCAAAATCTTCCACTGTGAACACATGGGTCTCAGCAGGAGGGGAGGCAATAGCTTCTAATTCTGAGCGAACAGCATCTTTCACACCAACTGCAAAGATTTCAACATCTGAATTCCTTAGTTTTATAGCAGGATCTCTGAAAGCATCTGAAGATTTGCCATCAGTGATAAGAATCATGACCTTTGGTACATTGCTTCTCGAACCCTTGCTAGGCACGAATATTTTCTCTCTGACATAAGTCATTGCTTTTCCAGTGTTTGTAGATCCTCCTCTGTACGGGAAGGTATTTATTGCTTCAATTATATCTTCAACTTTGGTGAATTTTTCCAAAGTGAACTCAGTATGAGGATCCCGGCTGTACTGGACAAGACTTATCTGTACCCTATTTGGTGAAATCTCAAAACTTTTTATGAGAACTTCCAAGAAGGCTCTAACTTTAACAAAGTTGGCAATCCCAATGCTATAGGAACCATCAACCAAAAACACGATATCAGCTTTTATATCCACACCACGTGAGCATTCTGTAAAAAGAAAGAAAGCCAAATAAAATTCAACAGGTATGAATTAATCATTAAAATATTGCTATATCTATTATAAATAATTTGATTAAAATTAAATCTGAATCAGTAAGACATACCATCAAATGGGCCTTCATATATTCCAAACCCAATGATCTGCCTATTCACTTACCCACTTGAACTTTCATTGGCTGAGTCTTCTCCATTATTGAAACAGGTTCACTGGATGTCAGTCCCTTCATGGCAGAAACACTGATCTGATATTCTGTGTCCGCTGAGAGGTCACGAACACTAAGTGTGGTAGTCTGAGGCCCCACACTCAAAGCATGCTGTCGGCTCCCCGTGGTCATTGGTATGAGAAGGACTTTATAGCCAGTCACTGGGCTAGGAGATGGGATCCAACTTAGCTTAATGTACTTTGATGAGATTTGGGTTGCAACCAAATTTGAGGGAGGTTCAATAACTAAAAAGAAACAAACAGAACAGTGATTTTAAAACAATGAGATGCAAGCCTATTAATTAGGTCTTTAGACTTGGGCTTTTAATTCTCCTCATTTAAATTAATTACAAATGTATGAGGAAGAGTTGTCCAACCCCAATCTTCTACTTCCACCTGTACCCAGCAAACCAAGAGAGATTAAGTGCCAGATTTTTAGTCAGGAAGCTGGGATGTATAGGGAATAAAAGAAAGTCCTTGGAAGAAAATAGAACATCTGATTTCTAATTCTTCTCTGGAAATGAAAGATTTCCATTTACTCATCGCCTTTATTCTCAGGTATTGATAATATTTGTTAAGTTAATGACTTAATTCTTCAGAAAAAAATTCCCTTTTCATAATACTATAAGAATAACAATATAATCTTTAAAAAGATACTTGGTAGTATTCCAAGACAGGCAAAAAAAAATTCAGCAAGTCCAAAATGGCAAGTTTTTATCATTTTAAACAATTTCATTCCCACTTATTTCAACATAAAAAAATAATAGTTCAACAATGTTCATAATGCCCTAACAAGAGATGATGAAACAATGGTTTACAACATACATACATGTAATTAACACAAAACAGAAGGTACTTTAAGAAATCTCAGACCAAATCTTCAAAATTTCACATTTGTCAATGGAATCAATTTCCAACAAGATACAGTTCTAATTGTTACATCAGCCTGCAGGAAGTAGATGATAAAACAAGTACAAGTTTACTCATCATCTCCTCAGAAAGGCAATCCGATAGAGCACATAAAAAATGGTGTCTAAAGAAGTAAGAGTTCGTGGGAGGGAAGCAATGAATGTGCCAGCTGGAAGTCTGGCCCCAACTTTGAGCGATTTAGAGATGGTCCACGGAACAGAAATCAAAGGCAAATGCCGGCAAGAGAGAGAAGATCATGAACAGCACCTGTGATATGGCCTGCATTCCCATCCAGGGGGAGTTCCAACAGCAGTGAAACAAAAGTTTGGCCTTCCCTGGTATGTGCACCCCAATGAAGAAGAAGAGGAATTAGAATGCTTCAAGGATTAAGTGAAGAGAGCTGAACTAGAGAAAAGTGGGATGGAGGATGGATTTTGTACTAATACTGACCGAAAAAAGTCAGACATCCAGCAGTTAAAGCAAAGACAAAGATTCAGAGCCATGAAGCAATGAGCAGGAGCTCTGAAAGAATTAGGGTCAGTGAACACTGCCAAAATCCTTGGGAGTTGGAGATTCAAGAGTTGATATAATTGAAGATGGTGCTATTTAGAACTTATCTTTAATCACTTGTCAGTTCTCAGGCTAAGATGAGAACAGTCATGGATATTATGACTTTTTAACACCTGAAAGGATGGTTATGAAACATCTTCTCTTTCTCCCATGTGTTCAGAAACAACAACTTTTTAAAAAATGAAAACATTTTCCAGGTATAAAAGGATCAAATTGACTGATTTTGAAATATTCTTTAAGATTTGAATTTTTATGTTTTTTTTTATTATTGTTGTTCTATTATAGTTGTCCTCATTCTTGTGTTGCTCTCCACTGTTCCCCACACACACACAGTCTTAAAGCTTTGAAAACAAGATTCAGAGTATGATGATAGAGGGTGGGTAGGGCAGGGGAGAGCAATGAGGGAAAAAATTGGGACAACTGAAATTGAATAATAAGATTTCAAAAATTAATTTTAAAAGAATATGATAATAGAAAACTTCTCCTTCACCATTTACTAAAAACAGTACTGTTATTAGGATAAGTTGCAGAATGCTAAAATTACTGTCTCCCCAAACTGTCAAAGTTTAAATCAGAGTGTAAGACAATTCAAGCAAGTACCTGAAGAGCATAATTATGGACACCCAATATGTACAAAAGGATCACAGAGAAGAAGGACAAGTCATGCTTGTTCAAAAAAGATTTTTAAGGACTATTTTATCATTTAATGTTCCACTGAGGGGGAAAAACAGTACAAATGAGATTAATAAGTTGAATAACTAAAAAGCTATAAACATGGAGGACACAGTGAATCACTGAAGGATATGGCTAAGTGAACATGACTCCTCCTGGACACCAGTAAAACTATAAACGCTATCAAATAAAGGAAAAGGCTAACACTTGGGACACACAATAATCCACTCACCTTCTTCTCCACTAACCAATTCACCAAGTTGTTCATCAACACCTGAGCACACCTGGGAGATGATCTCATTCTGAATGTCCACAATCGCATCAAAGTTGGCCACATTGAAAACATGGTTTAGTGAAGGTGTGGAGGCAATCTGTTTGAGTTCTTTTGCATCTGCAGCTTTAATGCCTTAAAAACAAAATAACAAGGATATAGGAAGATGAGAAATGTGCTGAATTGGGGAAGGTCTTTGTTTTCTCAGTCTTTCACAAGTGAAGATATTTTCAAATCCTTATTCAGTCATAAACCAGAATTGCTATGCTGCATAACAAATTCGTGCAACTGTTCAAATGACAAAAGCATTTTATAATTTCACATAAAGTGGCCGGCCAGAGATGAAAACAAATGGTTAGTAAAACGGAGTGGGTCTTCATCCTGACCATGCCATCATTTGTCCCTGCCATCTGTAAAGATAATACTTTTTTTCTTCCAGAGTCCTAAATGAGTTGGATGGAACCCTCTACATTCTTCAAGTATTACATAATATAAGAAACATGAAAAACACTTAATGATAATACAAGGAGGATCTTTATTAGATTCATTGGCCCAGCATTCTTTGAAAAGTAGAGGGCTGGAAAAAATGCAAATACCACCGCACTAAATGCATATGCTAAGGAAGTTACATGAAAGAAACAGACAAGTCAAATTTTTTCTCAGGGATGATGTGGCTTAATACTACACTAAAAATGCAATAACACTTTTAACAGCATCCTTCTCCAAGGAGTCAACCCTTCATCTTCCTAAGCTTTGAAAAGTTCTAAAATGACCAGCCTGCGAATCCAAAGGTCCCTGGTTCAATTCCCCAGCCAGGGCACATAACTAGGTTGCAAACCAGGTCTCCAGCCAGGTCCATAGCTGGAGGCAGGTGAAAAGCAACCATACATTGATGTCTTTCTTTCTGCCTCTTTCCCTACCCTTCTCTCTGAAAATAACAAATAAAATCTTTTTAAAAAACAAAAGGAAAAAGAAAGAAAAGTTCTAAAATGAAAATAACAAAATTTGACCTACCCAAAGAGAAAACTTCAACCCCGATACCACGAAGCTCTCTTGCTGGAATTTCCACTTCATCCTGGGATTTGCCATCCGTAATAATAATGGCTACTTTAGGAAAGCCAACTCTTGCTCCAGCAGATTCCGTGAAAGTATTTTTAATTAAGTAATCAATAGCATCCCCTGAAATGAAAATAAATACTACATTCATTCACCCTGCACTATACAATTCTGCCTAAGTCAAAAACTGTGATTAATTTCAAAATTATTTAACATATGATAATCGTGCAATACTTCATTTCTTTCCCAAACAGGTCTTTCATTTATTTTCAACAATAACAAAATTCATAAAACATACCTGTCATTGTGTTGCCACCTTTGTATGGAATTTTTTTAATTGCGGCCAAAAGTTCATCCCTTTGGTAGTACTGGTTTAAGTTAAATTCAGTCCTGGTGTCAGTGCTGTACTGAATGACTCCAACCCTTGTCTTTTCCTCCCCAATGTCAAAAGCAGACACAAGAGCAGCAATAAAGTCTAAAATGTACTTGAAATTATTTCTTCCCACACTCCATGAGCCATCCACAAGGAACACTAAATCAGTCCAGGCACTGACAGAGCATTCTGCAATACATTTGAGATATTTTTAAATGATACATTAAATTATGAAATTTACCCATAATTAAAGGAATACAAGCTAACATGGCAAAAATGTTGGCTCCTTAAAACATTTTGATCATTAGAACATATTCACATTGGTCTTCACCCACAATTGACATGCTGTAAAGACTATAAAATTTTATTAGCACACATAGGAGCATTTTGTGTCTTCATGAAAATGCATTTATGAAACTATATGTCTTCAAATTGCTAAATAAGACATGCAGGAAGAGAAACAGATAGATGACCTGCTCTCCAAGGGCACATGACCCAAGTATTTATGTTAGCAACCTATTTTTATAGACTATACCCTCACTCCTCTTTTCTCCAAGTAAAAATTATGTAAAATATTTGGGAAATGTAAAAAAGAAATGGAAGGAAAGTGTTTTTACTCCTTGGTATTTAGCACTAAATAAATATAAAACAAATACTGTACAATTCAAGCAAATGCAGTTGAGTTAAGGAGAAAATCTTTTAACATTCTCCTTCATTCAATATAGTTTTCTAAAGTTTGCAGCGGTTAGTCTAGAGTGAATAAACTCTAACAGAAGTAAAAACAAGCATAAATATGATGTAAGATAGCCAGGATAGTTTGTTGTCTTGATTATTAATGTATTTCAATTTGATAATGAAAACCTACTTCTACTAAACAAAAAGGGGGAAAAACATTTTAATTCAAAAGTAAAACATGGTACCCTTAGATGACTAAAAATGCAATGACTCCCTTTTACAGCTCTCTGTGGTCAGGGCAACAGACTGGTTTCCATGAAAATCTATACTTGTAAAGCAAATCTGAGTTTCTGAAAATGTTTTTGTCTTTGTGGTATGTTGATGGATTTTTTTTTTTTTAAGTATTTGCCTAGGAAGAGGAGGAAAGGGTCCTGGAAAACTTTGCAAGCAAAATACAAGTTGCATGACCCCAAAATTTCTACATGCTATTTAATGGGCTGATTTAAGTCTATTGAAAAGTTAATATTTATCATAATGCTTTGATCTAAAATAAATATTGATGGTTCAGAAAAAATATTAGCATTGTAACTGCATACTTCATTTTAGTTTAATAGGCATTAGAAAGAATGATAAACAGTGATCTAGAATGAAAAATTCCAAATAAAGGAGGCTTTGTGTTCGTAAGGTTTTTATTGTCATCCTGGTCATAAATCCAACTTCTACAAGGTAGCAAAATTATAAGTCCAAGAAATCCCTTAAGGGTCCATCCCACTAAATCAGACAAAGCAGTATAAGACAAAAAGAGGATTAAAAACGTAAAACCTAGGGTAAATAAAATTGCTTTCATTTGATTACAAATGTACCAACTTACCAATTATGTCTTACAGAGACTCTAAAAGGTTACAACTGCCATAAACCAAGGTCATGTAAATATCCTAGACATGAGCATAATATATACATAGACCTGGAAATATATTTTCTAAGCAACTGATTTGCTTAAAACGCTATGAGGGCATCTTCCTTCTGTTCCAGCATTATATTTCTCATATATCCCTAAGCTATCCCCTATTTCTATCAGTTTGTCTTTGAAATATGAGTTAGTGGTAAGGTTTATTTTTCACCTACTGCCAAAATCCTGCAGGAAAATTTGGACACACACAAATTCAAAGCATTCCTAGTAAAAATAATATTTAGTAAAGTGAGTGAAAATTTGGCTAGAAAGTCAAAACATAAGACATTGTAACTGCTTAGTCATAGATTGCTATTTACATTGTCTACATTTCTAGATAATGAATATAGAAATGAATATAGAAAATAGCATAAAAATAAGATCAGACTATGTATATAATTGATACATCTTCATATTACATTTATGACTTCTACAAATCTAAACAAAAATATTAAAGGAAAACTTACTTTGTATCTCTGGTTTTCCAGGTTTCTTCTCCCCGGGCTTCGTTGGACCACCTGTTTGAACTGAGTCAAACCTGATTATTACAAAAAGAAACAAACCCATACAAATACTTCCCAAAAATAAAATAAAAACTTTGTCTTTCAAACATATGGTCCATGCTTAGCTGTTAATAGAATGCAGCCAAATAAGCATTACCTTGCAAGTAAATTATTTTTAGTGACTTTTAGCTATATTTCAATAAGACAATGTTGTTGGCTGGCAAACTTTAATGTTTTTAATAGTCTTCATTCATGATTCCAGAGACCAGGGTTATAAAACTAGAATGTATTATTCACATCCACCAATAACAAGGATCATAAAAATGACTATCCTAAGAAGAATAGTTCATACTGATATAAATTAACTCTGCATGATAACAGATGAAACATGAAAGTTGGGGAAATCATTCTTCAAAATAAATTTAAAAAATAAAAGTACTTTATATGTGTGCTTACTTGTGAGTTGGCCTATAACTGGTACACTTTCTTCTACTTCATCATATGAAGTGATTGTCACCACATATTCTATCTCAGGTATAAGGTCTGACAATAAAGTTTCAGTGGTACTAGCTGAAAGGGTAAATTCTTTAGTGGGCCCATCTGGAAATATAAAAAGGAAAATATGAATGTAACAAAACTTTGTACATACAATACAATATGATGTAATTCCCACATATACTCAAAATCTGAAAGATTCAATATATAGTTTTCAGAACATCCAAACATTATGTTTTACTGTCCTTCAAAATAAAAATTTTGAGTTCTAGAAATTCAATCCTAGAAATTCAATAAATAGACTGGCACTGCTTTTACTTGTTATAAGCATATTCAATATTTATTTGAGGACTCAAGGATTCCTCTAAATTAAAAATGCACCAGAATAGCAAACCAAAAATCTCTTATTGTTTTTGGAAGGCTAGTGGTAAATAACAAATATTTTTATAAATGAGATATAAAGTAAGAAATAATCAATATTAAATTATGCATTGGAGGAAAGCAGAGAAAGGAAAAAAGGGATAAAAATTAGCTCCAGGAAAATAAACTCCATAGGCTAATATTAACCTCTACTGGGAAACAGTATGGAAGCAGTGCAGCCTCTATACCCAAACAGGTGCATATCTTATTGGGTTACCATGCTCTTCTAAATTAACTAATTAGCAAATGTTTCAAGACATTTTTCAAGACATGTACCTAATGTTTACTTATTAATAATTTACATACTTCTCTCTAGATTAATCATGAAACACAGTAGTTTCTAAGGACTGTATGCCTGTTAATGTTTTTAATTATATTACATTTTCATCAAAATATAAATAATCCAAAAAGGTAACAGATGTAATAGAACTCTTAGAAATGCTCCTGGTTTATCTGTAAAAATTGCAGAGTCAACCAAAGCCCCCAAGACACCAGGGCTTTGCTGTGTTGGATGGTCCCAGTACTAGCTTGGGGAATATAGACATCCATGGTTTATAACATCTGGAAACTGATTAGACCCCTTTTCAACTTCTTTTCTGGTTTGGAATGAATGAATTAGCCGACTGCAAACACATTAGGGAGACATTATTCAAAAAGACAAATAAGTTCTTAGCCCATTTTAAGTCCTCAGAATATATTTAAAAATAGTTTCCCAATTCCCTAATAAATCAGCATTTAAAACTCATTAGCATCTTTAAAAACTATAAATAAACACAGCTCTGGTGATAAATTATGCTGACATCATTCATCTCTACTATCAGCCTATCAAGATTTCCTACAGCCCTAGCTGATGTGGCTCTGTAGATTGAGTGCTGGCCTGCAAGCCTAAAGGTCACCAGTTCCATTCCCAGTCAGGGCACATTCTTGGGTTGCCAGCCAGGTTCCCAGTTGGTGGCATGTGAGAGACAAATGATCAGTGTATTTCTGGCACATCGATGTTCCTCTCTCTCTCCCTCCCACTCTCTCTAATAAATAAATAAATAAATATCTTTAAAATAAAAAAAAAAGACTTCATTCAACCACTTGTTTCATGTTAGTAGAAATGTTTATTTTCCCATTACATGTCAGAACTAAAAGTTAATCAATTGAGGTTGGTTCTCCACACTTAGGCAACATAATGAACATTAAATATCTCTCAAGAACAACCAAAATGATTTTTTCAGACTCCTAGCCTGGGATCTACAGAAACCACATAGCTAAAGTATCTTTCTTCATGGTAGTTCACCATTATCCCAGAATGATGTTTCATGAGTACTGAAGTGTGTAAGACACTGGATAAGGTATAACCTTCACTTCATCACTTGACACTTTACATGTTGGAAACATTATAATTCAAGAAGACTATGAAGAAATGAAAAAAATCCAAGATTAACAGCAGTATTTTGATTAGGTACCCCAAAAGTCCATTTTTAATAACTAATAATAGCATAGTAAACGATGTTAATAAAACTCAACATAATAGAAATAAAACAGTGAGTACTATGCTGGAAATCTGGTAGCCTGAGTCCACCAAATATCTGGTGACACTGGCTAAATCTCTCAGGTTTTCTAAATATCAGATTCCTCATATAAGAAATAAAAAGAAAAGAGGGAAGAAGAGTGGACTGTATTATCTTTGATGTTCCTAAGAACAAGACTTACCTGTTGTAGGGTCCACTGTTATTCTGTAACCCACAATTGGATCAGCTGGTCTTGCCCATGACATATGAACAGTATTTTCATCTATAATTTTAAAATTCAAGTCTGAAGGTGGGTCAACTACAAAAGAGAGAGTTGATATCAGTTACATTTTCCAATTTCAGAAAATGGTCAATTTAATTAATAAGAATTGTGTTGAGCAAAGCTTACTAAATTGTCTTTGCATAAATTTGTTTCCAACAAATATAAAATATATCTTGTTGGATAAGAATAAAATTAAAAGCTGACAAGATATGACAAAACATCACAGAGTATACATATTATAGAAGACAGCACAAAACACTTTTGATTCTTGAGTTGCTAGGTCATCCAAGAATGGCCAGCAAAATCAAGCATAATAGAAACATATTTGGATACAAGTACATACAAGTACAATAAGGTCACATGTAATAACCACATATGCAAACAATTCACATAACAATTAAAAGAATTTCAATACATGCTGAGTGCGTTTTAAATAAGCATGCCATATCACAACCTGCTTACAACCATAGAAGTTCATTTAGAACATTGACATAATACTTTTTTTTTAATATGTGGAAAAGAATCAATGATGTGTTTGGTTCATTCTCTGCGTTGAAATCTTGCTATTAATTATTGTTTGACAAATCTCAATCTGTGGCAGAGATGAAACTATTTTAATGAAAAGAAATAATCATGGGAAATTAAGCAGTTATGTTTCACAAAGAAATATACATTTAATGTATATTCATAGTCATATAAACCAATATTGAAATGATAAGCAATGTTAATAATTTATAAATATATAAAGAGTGATCTACAAATGTTTATAAAATGAATATTCTGCCTGTTTACACCTATTTGCTATATGTTTGCAAGGTGTAAACTAACACTGTTCTTTTCCTTTGCAGCAGGTATACGCCATACTAGAAATGGCATTTTAAGTTAAAATGCCAGTATGGTCCTCTATAAAACAATGGTTAATTATGAAAAGACAACATCAATGTATATTTATGGACATTTATTTACAGAACTTAAAGAAAACAGTGAAGAAGAATCAGCGATCTGGAGACATGACTGTGCATAAAAACTTGGAAAGGCCAATGAAAGGAATAACTGAAAAGTACAGAAAGAAATAGTTTACGTACAAAACCGTATAGCATCATGCATGTGTCAATAAAATGTTGACTTGTTTTTAGTTTCCCACAATGAACAAAAGCCTCCATGTACAATAATCATTACACAAAGACGTTTCAGAAATATTTTATAATGATATTCTCTCTGCAATGTTCATGCCTCATCATGCAGCATTGTACTGACTCACTGTCAGTGCATGGTCAATGCATTACAAATTATTACTCTTGAAGCAGGTCAACAAAGTAAGAAGACTTTCAGCCAGTCTTCTTAAAGTGTTTAAGTTGGAAAGTATTCCTTGTGAGTCAGAATTTTTGAGACATTAAAATCTCTTTGTAGGTTTTCACAGAGGTCAATTGAAATGCAGCAGCAGCTTTGAGACTTGGGCCATAGGATTTAACTGGGGTTAGGGATTTATGTAATATTAATATGTTTAAATGGAAATAAAACAAATTAAGCCAACATTTGCTTTAATAAATTGCTGCTTACAGCTGTAAGAGGTGGCTTTTTATTTTTATTGGACACACTAGTAATGGAATAAATGTTATTTTCCTACTATCCATACACAGGCAGTGAGATTAGACTATTAATCTACATGCATAGTTTAATTATTCAACATTCTGTTGTCTGACCATATTGCAAGTTTCAGCTGTCATCATCACTTAGTATAACAAGCATGCAACAAATGTTAATAGGACAATAGCTATTAAGAATATCATTATAAAATATTGTTTCAGTAGCAATGGCTCAGGACAAATTTAATGCAAAGGCAGACACAACTGGCCTGAGCATGCTTTAAAAAAATCAGTACATGGAAAAACAGTACCACCAACCTTGTAAGGAAATTGACCTGACGCAGCAGACACTAGGTTAAAACTGCTGAAGGGCAGCAGCGGCCCACCTTGTTGGTTTCCAAATGACCAGGAATCCAGAAAAACTGAAAAATTGACTGTTGGGAAAAGTCTTTAACATTTCAGAGGAATTTAAGGTGTTCATAGAAACTCAGATGTGGTACTTGGGAATCAGAAATAGGAAGAATGGCCAACAAGCATGTGTACAATAGAAAACCCACTCCACTTTTCTTCTTCCTGCTTTTGTCTCATATAAAACCTTTCAGAATTGCCACGCAATGTGTACATTTTCAGTTTGTTTCATGAAAACAAAAGATAAAATGTAGATGTGAGTATGGGTTCCTATCAACTTAAGTCAATGCAAAATGAAAATGAAAATTAATTTTCATTAATTTTGAAAATCTTTTCTTTTATGTAAAACTCATTTACAACTGCCCTTATATTGTCACAAGCAGCATTTTGTGTTCCTTTAAACAGTTTATAATTGTCTCTTTTTCTTCTCATAATAATCCAGCATAGCAGGTATTCTGATTCTGGTTTCATAGATCAGTCCGTGAAATTCAGAGGAGTTAACACAGCTAATAATCAGCAAAACTTTGATCCCTTGGTCTGGCTCAGCATATACAACTTTCTTAGATAGTGAGTTAAATGTAAAGAATAAGAAATATTTGCGTGAAAGAATGGACTCATGGACTGGACAGCAGTGTGGTGATTGCTGGGGGGAGGGGGTATAAGGGGACTAAATGGTAATGGAAAATATACAATAAAGATTCAATTTTAAAAAGAAAAATATAAATAGTTAAAAAATATATATATACACACACACACACACACACACACACACACTTTATTAAAAGCCAGTATTTGATATCTGTTCAATAATAAATATATGGTACTTAGATATCTCCAATTTAGATACAGACAGCACTTGGTAAACTAACATTACATACTTGTTCAAGCAATTTTAAAAGTAAAGAGTCTACCCTAACACATACTCATTAAAAAATAAAATTTTTGAATTATGGCACTCAAAGGAAGAAACATCCAAAAGTTTACCAACTACACAGAGATGGATGGATGGGTGGATGGGTGGATGGATGGAAAAATGTGCAGGTGAGAAGAGAATAATCTAATAAGTTTTGATAAGCAAAAGAAATGTGTTAAAGACAAAAACTGAGAATACACTACAAGAATATAATTTTGATAAACTAGTAAGAATGGAGTCTAATCTTTGTGATAACACTAAAAATAATGTTACCCTAAAGGTGGAGAGCTTTAAAAGCATACAGAGTGATTTTACTATGTTCAAAAGGCTTTAGTTTAAATTTTCCACCTAAAGCTAGTATAAATTTAATTATCTTTGCTATGATATAGATTTTAATTTCATTTGTGTTTCTAAGATACCAAAAGTAATCTGTTGAAAAGTTAATACTTCAAAGTAACAAGCCATTTTTTTTTTTAATTATAAAATGTGTTCCCCCATTAAACTGACTGTGTTGACCAATTTTTGAACAACAAAGAAGCACAGTATGGGCAAATGAGCATTAAATCAGGACTAGAAGACCTGGATTCTGTCTGTTTATGCCTTGTCCTTAAGTAAGTATGTTGGTTGACTGAATCATTCAGCCTCTCTGCTCCTCATCATTTCATGTGGAAGAGGCGAGAATTAGAATAGATGATCTATGAGTTCTCCTCTAGCCTGAAATTTCTAATATAAGTTTGACATAGAATTATAGAAATATATATTTATTAGCCTCTCAAACACAAGATAATAAAGCTTATAGTCTTGAGTTACTGATGAAATAATCATATCAAATTGTTCATTTTATATTATAACTCTAGGTCATACAGAGCACTGGTCAAGTGACAAGATTAATAAAGTCCGTGCCTAAAAAATGCTGTGCCTAATAACTGAAAATACTAAAGGTAAAAAAAAAAAAAAAAAATCACTTTCACCCTTATTTCTACAGTACAAACTACTGTACTATGAAAATTAAGTTCCTTGCATACATTGGTAGAAGAAAGGCAAGACAAAGGTGGTATCACTTATTAAAAAAGATAGAAATGCAACGTGAGTGCCAAACTTTTAAAATAATGTCAAAAAAGTATTGAATTTTCAACATATGAAAGACTAAGTCAATAGAAATTTGTTGGAGAATAGTAGAAATACAAGAGTACAAGTATGAATTGCAAGGGAAAGAAAAATAACTAGCATACTTTAGAAGTAAAATTAAAATGACATAGCAGGAAATAGGGGTACAAGTTAAAATTCTGAAAGGTCCCCAACAGACATATTTCAAAGAATTTTTTATATAGTTTATTGGCCCTAGAAAGGCCTTAGCCACAAATTTTGTCAGCCCTTCCCAGGCTCCTGGGACCAGTGGTTAGTAGTTAACACGGAAGTTGTGCTGTCCAATACAGAAGCCACCAGCCACATGTGGCCAGTCCAAAATGAAATGTGCTGCAAGCATAAAATGCACATTCAACTTCAATGACTTAGTACAAAAATGTAAAATATTGTATTGATAATTTCAATATTGATTACATGCTAAAATAATATTGTGAAAGTATTAGGATACATTGTGTTAAGTGTATTACAAAAATTAGTGTCTCCTGTTGCTTTTTCCGTTTTTAATTCAACAACCTGAAAATTTTAAGTTACATATGTGGTTTGCAATTGTGGCCCACAATATATTTCTATTTGATAGCTCTAAACTGGGGAATAAAGCCAAAAACATGAATCCTATTAAAAGAAAATTATTAAATGCTGACATAAGGGGATGAGAGACAAGAAAAGACATAGCTTATGAAAACAAAAGAAAGAGCTGTACCATGTAGAAATAAATACAAACTTATAAGGCAAAATGTGAGAAATATGGAAAAATTATAATTATAAATAATAAAATGTTCTTTTTAACTGCACTTTACTAACCAGCCATTATCCAATTCAGAATTGATTTTCTTCCACTTACATCATTTCCAACCTAATTCTTTTTCTAAGAATTGTCAAGTCTTTCCGATTTTCAAATAACTTTCTTCTTAATGAGCAGTAACTAGGCCGCTTCAGTGAATTATCTAAAAATATCTTTAGTAGGGCTTCTAGAGTTGTTTAAATAAAATTCCTTCCTAACAATGACACAGAAAGGAACATAAAAGGCAAACTCCTCTAAACATTACTTCACAAAGGCCACTCTGAAAAGCCTCTCCATTCACAAAAATATTAATCAGATAAGACGAGCCAACAAGTTTCTGTCACTATTCTACACATGCCACATACATTTTGGACACTCTCTGCTTTCCTCAACCTGAATTTTTTGTACCTGCAATCCTAAAGTAGAAAACCAAATACAGTAGAAATTTTTTGAAAATCTCAGTGTTGCCATGAAACAGCTTTACTTTCCCACAACCTCTAACACAGCAGAAGCCACCCTGAAACCGCTATGGCTGTCCCACACACAAGTATTTCATTTTTTCCCTTAACTCCCTCAAGGGCATTTATTTACTTACTTATTTTTAATTTTAAGATGTTTTCTATGCTACTACTCCATTTACCTTGCAGAACAAAAAATCTAGTTTGTCAGGTCTCCAATGATAAATGAGGGCATACAGAAATCCGCATTGGGCTAATGTATAGAAATGACTTGTTTAGCAAATACTGAGAAATTAAGGCATCAAGGGCACACAAGAAAAAGAAGTGAGGCTGAAAATCTATCAAAAGTGCTTTTTCCAAAGGGTCAGGACCACCCATCAAGTCCGTGACCAACTTGACCAACTCTGAGCTCAGGTAGGAGGTGAGGGTGGGGGTGGGGGCTGCTGCCTGGCTGGTCTGGCACCCATTAGCTTCTTGGACTGGGAGCTTTGGCCCAGACCCAACCTGTCTGGGCCAGATTGGGCAGGGGCCACTGGACTCCGAGTCCCGCGAACCAAACAGAAACAGCAGCGACCCTGGGCCTTGCCAACACACCCCGGGTCCCAGATCTCTACTTGCCACTGACCCCCCCTGGGCATTTGGGCTTCTCCCTCATTTGTCTGCACAGCCCGCCTGAACGCCCCACAAAACACACAGACGCGCAGAGCCGGTGCTGTTGGAATCTTTTATTTTGTGCCTTCGAGGAGGTCGCAGCCCCAAACCAGGGGGTAACAGCTACTGGAGCGAGCCCGCCCGCGCACCAGGGATCCTGGGTAGGCCCGGAGGTATCTTGTCTGTAGTGGTGGCAGCAGCAGTCGCCCTCTCCCGGACAGCAGGTTTTCGAGGAAGGCTGCCGAGTAGGTGGCAGTGTGGACAGCACACCGCAGAGACAAGCGCAAGGAGACCGACCACACAGCACTGTACGGAATGGATTAAGCAGAATACGAAAGAACTGGACCTGAGAGCTGGGAAATGGACGAACCTCAGTAAGAGGGGGAGTTTCTCTGGAGAAGAGAAACCCCTGGAGGAAAGATAAAGTGCGGGGAAACAGAGCGAGCGCAGAAGGAAGATTCCCTTGTTTGTTTGTTTGTTTTTCTTTTCTGTAATTCAACATTGTCACTGGGGGAAGGGAAGGAAGCGTCTTTTACCTTCTGCCGCAACGGATGACAGGAGCAGGGCTCCGCCCAGGATGGCGAGCGCTGTAGGAAGCCTGGTCCTCATGCTTGGCCTGGGCCTGCGAAGTCACAGCCACATGAAGGGATCTGCGGGAGGAAGCAGTGGCCGCATCAGAACCGGGTCTGGGCAGGCCAGGAACCAGGTTAGAACTGAAGCCTGGCCATGGGCCAGGACCCTACCATATCTGCCTTAATAATCAACAGGGCCGAGCCCAGCATATAATGGGCTTATTGTGGACCAGGGAAAGTCAAGTTCATCTACAGCAGTTTAATCATGGCACTAAGAAGGAGTTCAAGTTTAAAAGAGGGTCCTGTTTTCCTGGAGGCTGGTCCTGCTTGGCATCCAGGGTGAAGGACTTACCAGGCCCCACATGACTTCATCCTGCCTCGGTGATGGCTAATTCAGAGGTCATTTTATCTCTGACTCAACTAAATGTCTCTTCCAGCTGGGGATTTCATTTGGCCGGCCACTTTTTCCTAGCTGCTGAACTCTTTAGGTAACAGTACTTTAGTGGTCTCGAGGTAATTTGGAAAAGTATAATAAACCTCTTTTACTCCTTTTTTTTCTTCTTCTTCTTCTTCTTCACTTTGTTCTGCTTACAAATAAGCAGCTCTTTAGGTCTGAAATGGGTTATACAGAAATATGTAAGGCCCAACTGAAACCTGACCCTCCTGCTAACTGTTGTCTTCACATCTGATAAGTCCTTTACCCAAAATTAGGGGAAAACAGCTCTAAAAAATACATAATAAAAAGGGGGCATGTAATAAAAGAGACAAAACACCCTTGTCTGTTTCCCAAAGATATCTTTATAAAAATTATCAGTAATAATTAATCTTTTCATTTAACCATTCATTTACCCCAGAAGATTACAGGTATATGTGGTCCAGAGAAGAATATATGTCTTATTCTGATCTTTCCTGACTGTAAGTAAATTATTAATTCCTGAAAGATAAACAGCCTTATTCTTTTGTGGTTCCCAGCCCATAGTAGGTGCTTGATCTATGTGGGCAGAAGGGAATCTTCTCAAACATTCTAAGGTCCAATCCAGAGACAAAAGCTGCTAGCAATGAACTGAACTGGTAAGGTGCCAGAGGTAAAATATAAAAAGAGACTTGACTCCAGGGTACATAAATTATTGTAAGGCAACAGACGAGGCCTCCTGAAAAACGGAGTCCTGCTTGGATTTCCAAAAATGAGCCAAAGGTCTAGCCCTCTTTGAGAAAAGAAGCTTACAAGCTCCAACCAGGTCTTTCCAAATTATTGGCACCATGTATTAGGGCAACTTTCCTCGGCCTGAGTGTAAATTGCATTTTAAATGTCTGGTAAGCGGGTGTGCCAAATTTGCCCGGAGCTCCTTTTTATGAAGCCAAAATTAAAATTTTGGCGCTGCTCTGGAGATTCAAGGGCTCTAGCAATTTCTTTCTTCCTAATTAACAAATGTTTGACATTTCTAACCCTCTTCTACATCAGTGAAAAGCAAAGAGTGAGACTGGCCCATTGTTCCCGTCATCTGGCCTTTACTTTGCTATAATAATTTCCAGCTCAGTTGGCAGTCCTGTTCACCAAAAGTTAAAAGCTGACAATCTACCTACTGAAAGCCTGTGCAGATATTTTTAAAAACTGCTTAAAGTCTCAAAGAGGAAAAATAATAATAATAACAATAGCAGAGATGCTTTTGTCTGGGTCTAGAACGCCACCTATTGGCTTCCTGATTCACTGGCAAGAATGAATCACGTTGCGGCAAAGTATCGGAACATACAGTGAGTTCATCCGGCCAGCCAAGCATTCCGTCCATGTGTCTTTTTTTTTTTTTTTTTTTTTTTTTTCCCGGTTTTCTCTCATTTTAGCCAAAACATTTATCTGAATGCTTTGCAACACTTCATTGAGCATTCTCAGACATAAATGTCTGAAAACGTTCGCCCCTACGTGGCAGCAAGGATTCCCTCACTTCACCCTCATGAATGGCAGAGTCGATTGCGGGGGAGGGAGACAGTCTTAAAGGATAACTCTCCTTCTGCCAACTAGCCTTCTTCCCACCCCAGTGAAAGAGGCCACTTTCTCAAAGCTTAAAAAGGACATTACAGCAACCCACGGAGGAACCTCTAGATCCCAAGCTTGTCATCAATCTTCTTACCTCCTTTACCCAACCACGACCTTGACTTTAATTAGCCAAGGGCGAGTTTAGTGCTCATTTCCTTTCTTGCCCCCTCACACCCCCAGCGTACATTAGAAGGTCCAGGGGGTCCCGGAAAGCACTGAACGGTCATCAAAGTTTCCCTGAAGATACTCTATTTTAAGTACCTTTTTTCTGTTTCCTAACTACAGGTCTTCGATCTGTAAATGAACCTGGCTCCCCCACTCTCCGATCCCTACATTCTCTAGGATTTGGGACGGAAACTACCTAAGAGGTTCTACCAAAGCGCTCAGGAAGAGGTCGGGAGGGGGAGCTTTCTCCAGAAGCTAGGGGAATTCAGCCAAGACTCAGTTCCCTAGAACTAGCCTAACCCGCCATCTCAGATGCTTTGAAAGGCAAAGGAACGAGCCAGAACACTCCACCAGGAATCTGTCTCAAGATGCCACACACACCCGCACAGCCTCGACGAGCCGCAGAGCACTCAGCGGCCCTCCAAAGAATTCCACTCCGTGCGTCACCAACATACCTTCCCCGCGCCTGGGCTGCACCACGATACCCCCACCCCCCTCAAGCTGCAGTCTCCAGACAATGAAGGACCGGGGACCACAAAACCCCAGCACCCTTCATTGAAATCAACAGCATCTATAGATGAAATTTCTCTACAAACAGAAACATTGGGCTTTCTGGACACACAGCCGCCTACATCAGCTTTCTTAAGAAATGCTACTATTCTTTCTCCCTCAAAGATACAAATGAATCTCAAAACCCCAGTATACCTGGTAAACTTCAGGCACATCTCGACACTTAAAAGTCCAAAAGGTCCTCGCCGGGGATCCTTATGGCTGAGGGCGGAGCAAGCAATAGGCTAGAAGCAAGTTTCCCTAGTTATCTGTGGGAGGGATGGGGCGAGGGAAACCGGCTAGAAGCCGGACTGACCTGCAGCGGCTATGGTCCAGGTAGCAGTGGCTTTTCTACGTGGTAGAGACCCCTGCACGCCCCAACAGCTGGCGCAGCGCTCCAGGAGCACCTGGCAGCGACTGGGACTTGGGCAGCGGCCGGGTCACCGGGAGGAGGCGGAGGAGAAGGAGGAGGATCCCGGCAAGAGCAGCTGCAGCGGCAGAACGAGAGGAGACCACCGGGGACCGCAGCTGGCGGCGCGGACGCAACTGCGCGGCTCGCCCTCGCCGAGTGGGAAGAGGCTTCGCGCCGCGGGCTACTTAATAGAGGGCTGTTCCCAGCTCTCAGTTTACTCGGTTACGAAACGCCTGGGAAGGTGGACGGCTGCCACAGGGTGATGTATGCTCCTCCGGCGGTGAAGGAGGTCTACTTTTGGGAACGTGTGCATACTTCGAGCATTCCTTCGGCGTGAGGTGGCGATCGCGGTAGTAGCAGTGCCCCGCCGGGGAGCGGGGGAGGGAGGGCTGGAAGTGGGGGGAGCGGGGAGGGGGACAGCCGCAGCCGGGTTCACTGCCAAGGGAAGCCGCTCACTCCTCCGCTTGGGGCGGGCTGGGGAGCTCGGGTTTCCCTATCCTGCGATTTCCTTTAATGAATTTAGTTTTCTAAATTAAGAACGATGGAAGGGACAGTAGGAGCTCTCATTTTCAAAATTGTAAGAATGCGTGACCTACCCCATCCCACCCTAGGCCTGTCCCTTGTCAGCACTCCCTGCACCTTCCTCCCCCTCCGTCCTGGGTTCACTTAAAACCAATTTACAGGGTTTCCATTAACTAACTGTCTGTGCATGCAGCTCGACTTGTGTCCTTTTCGATCTCGGAGCAGCGATTGGAAACCCGGACAGCCTGCTGTGCTGTCCTAGGGCTCAGCGATGGGATGGCTTTCCCAGTCCTGTCTCTCTGATGCTTGGAGACGGAATTGTGAGGGGCTTAATGTGTGCTATAAAACCTAGGGGATCGCCTAATATGAAGCCGCTCAGGAACAAGTTCTACATGCTGTAGAAAGTTCTCACTCTGGCCGGAGTGGAGGATTCGGACCAGAAAGCTTTACCCTTGAAGCCCCGTGGGGTCCACGCAATGAAGGGGAATAAGTTTTCCACCACTGTGAGATGGAGATCAGATTTGGGGCTGACATTCAGCCTGAAGCATCTCCACTTCTTGCCGTCTCCTCCTCGATCCACTCCACCCCTTGGCGCGGAGCAGAGAGCCTGGCAATCAGGGTTGCCAAATTGTACTAGACGCACGGGAGGAAGCGCGGGGTGCTTACACCGGAGCGTCTGAAAAAACGTTTCAGAAGAGGTTTAGATTACACACGTCTGTGCGATCCGCACAAGTCATGCGCCTTTTGGCCTCGAGGCCCAGGGGTTACCCCGGCAAGGTTGAGCCACCGGGTACGGAGGAGGTGGCGCCAAGAGGAACGCTGGAGCGTCATCCCTGGAATTAACCGCCTGCAGTAAAGTGGAGCTCTGGTGGCCAAAGGAAACCTCTCTTCCCATTTGATCTGACATCTGCTGATTTGGCCTTCCTTCCGTCAAGCGTGACAATCTGCGAACTTGCTTTTAGAATGACAAGAACTTGCAGGGCGCCCCCCGCCCCTGCACTCCGCCCCACGCCCAGGCTGCCTCCAGCCAAAGCCAGAAAAGCCAGAGACTGGAATGGGGGTAAATGGAACTCGCCACCTTTGCAAATTCCCGGAGTACACACAGCCCACTGGAAGTCCAACTGGGCAGCTCGCACAAAGAGCCCACACGCACAGAGCAGTCTTTTTCCCTTTCAAAGTCTCACAACCCGGGTGTCTGGCACACACCCTCAGCGCTAACACGTTCTGGGCGTGAATAACCCGACGTGCACAGCACAGCACACAGTCATTGCCGCAGTACCAATGATCCCCTATCCCAGCCTGTGTAGAGCCGGGCTCCGCACCCCTACCAGCTCTACGCGCGCCCTCACCCCCACTTGACTCTTTTCACAGATGCATGTGGGTGGGTGGCAGCCTCCAGGATGGAGCAGAAAAGGACCGCCTGCCGCCTTCCTGGCACCCTGTTGAACCCGTGGACGTCCTGGCCGGCGCTGAGGCCTGGAACAATGAGAGATGCCTCTGGGACACAATTCCCACCGTCCACCCTGGTCTAGAAAAGGACAACCCATCAGCCCAGGCTGACTAGGATTTGCATTTAGCATATGTGTGTGCGTTCCCGCTTGCATTTTTCACTTTTTGCACTTTTTTAAAAAAACTCCTTCGGTCGAAATTCTGGGCTAGGAAGCAGTATCCACTCTGGGTATTGATGGTTCTGGTTTAAAATGAGGTCCCTGCTATTAATTTGAGAGCTGCAAATTCATCTATCGGCCAGGATTGGTGCAGCCTGCCTCCCGGAAGCCAAGGGCAGTGCCTGGCTTCCATGTACTGAGGCTGGACGAGGCAAACTGGGTGGAAGAGGCTTTTGCCTCCATGAGCGAGCACTTAGCGCGGCTCTCCAACTGCGAGCCGCGTGCTGCGGCCCGAGCAGCCGTCCTCTCCTCTCTTGCTCAAGGCATTTGTGTTCACATTCTTAGATTCAATGCATTTGAAAATAGTTGCTGCAAGGAATGTAAGTAATATAAACCGCTGGCTGCAAATGCTCTCTGGCCCTCAGAAAAATGATTCCTACACAGTTTCCAGAGTAAGAGGAGAGGAGGAGGAAGGAGGGGCACCCGGGTCTAGGGAGTACACAGACGCATATATCCACAAGCTAATCCAAACACATCTATTCCCAGGGGCACAAGGTTCAACTCAAATGCATCCAAAGGGGCGCCTTAGGGGCCTCCCAGCATGACGTCTGCATTGTTTATCCTCCGGCAACCCCTATGCTGGACATCCAATGTGGTAAATGGACGAACGTGCCAAAAATGTATAAACCTTCTCCAAACCTGTGCCCTTCAGTAGTGCGTCCAGTTCTTAATACCCATTGGAATCCATTAATGTTTGCGTACACACACACACACACACACACACACACACACAAAGGTATTAATCGACTGAGGCAGATCTGATTGCATTTATTCAGTTTGGCTGCTTTCTGTGGCTCTCATCCTGGAAGTTACATCCTGCGAGCTACTCCCCTCACACTTCCGAACTACTAACTCCCACCTCTTCTCCCTCCGACTCCTGGGTTCCCGGGGGCTCCAGAGCTTCAAATTTCTTGTCTTGCTGCGCCATCTAGTGGTCAATACGAGCCCTGGCGTCGGAGGTCAAAGTTACAGCCTGGAAGTCCACAGTTGTCTTTTTGAAGTGTGTCGTTGATCTGATCCCAGGACTGACAAAGGCGACAGGATAGAAGAACCAGTGAGAAGGTGGCATAAACTCTCCTTGTGCCTGTCAATTAACCGCCATAGAAATTTTCGCCCCAAAGTTGCTGCGAGGCTCTGGTCAGAGAGAGGTAAGCAAGAAAAGAGGTACTAATTTCAGGAAGTTTAGATTACAGCAGGGTCTCACCTTCTAAACCCACAAAGGAGGCCTCCTCATTGATTTGCTTGAGGTTAACTTAGCCAGCATTCCTAGCGACAGGTGAGGGTGTTTACCTGGTATGTTCTTGCTGATTTACCTTGTGAGGTGGGAAAGAGAAACCTTGGCTGACTGTCTAGCACTTAGGGCTGGCTGCGCAAGGGCTGTAGGGAGCCTGGGTGTTAAGGATCTTAAGTGAAAAAAGCCTTCACAATTCCTTTGAGATAAGGATGTGAAGAGAGGAGGACAGTGCTCCATCTGCACTGTTTCTCAAGCAGAGAGGCAGTGACCAGCAAAAGCAGAAATGCTGCGTCTGAATCCTCTTCTTTAGATCCCTGTGGGTGAGGCAAGTAAAACACATGTAAAGATTACCTTTTATGTGCCTTAACAGCACCAAGCTCAAAGCAACAGACACAAGGATAGTTAAGATGAAGGCTTCTCCTCAAAACTGTCAAGAAATATGTGAGGTACCTGAAGCAACTTCACACAGCCCACTTAAACCTCCTTAGAGCTCCTGTCATCAAGACATGTTAACATGAAACATGAGAAGCAATACACAACTACCCTGTCTGCACTAGCAAAGCTGAGGAATCCAGACACCATCCCTAAGGAAGGAAGTAGGGTGCACTGTGCACCTTCTGCATTCTTGACTGACTCTGATCATTCAAAAAGGACTATTTTGGTGACACTCACAGACTTTGTGAATGCTTCACCCTGACCTTCTCACCCGTACTGAAATAAGCTTCCCCATCAGAGCGTGAGCAAGTTGGTGGCAGAAAACAGTAATCACATCATGGTTATCCTGCTACACAGGGTACCTAGCTCAAAGCTTGTGTGACCGTAAATGTTGTGGTTGCACAGAAAGCTATGAAGCTTTTAAACATGTTGCATCTGAATAAAATTTCTTCTTAGGGTAAACTATTCGGATTTAACGAAAAGCACTTGCTGCTGGGAGTTGGTCATTCAGTTAACTCTGACCTTGAGCAAAGTGTACCAGACAAAAGGACATAAGTTCACTTAAGAGCTAAGAAAACAACCCTCTGACACTTTTTTTGTTCATTTCTACAATACTGTTCAAGTCATCCTTACCACCACAAGGGACTTGGAATCCATCTATTTTGTAACTATCCAAGTAGCATAACACAAGGTCCAGAATGTCTAGTCAGGCCTCTGCTCTGTGTGTCAATAATTGTTATGTGTACACTGGAATATACTTTCAGGTTAATGGGAAATGTGAAAATTCATAGGAATTCGTTTTTCAAGATTTGGTCTTGGCCTCCAGACTTACTATCCCATAGACTGAAATGCAGTAATGATGAAATCATAGTCATAGGCACTGTGAGAAGAGGTTTCACTATTCTCAGGTGGAGCTCCTTTGTTCAATGAAGTGTAACCAGACCAAGGCCCCAGTTGACAATGTATTTTTATACACTAATTAATTCAGCTTTATTTATTGAGCACTCACATCCAGGTATTCAAAACTGACTTCGTAATCCTAAATCCAGTGTGGAGTGTGCCCTCTTGTGGAGAAGGAAAAAAGGATGGCTATTAATCTGATCAGATTCGTTCTTATATAATTTTTTTAAAGATTTTATTCATTATTTTCAGAGAGAAAGGCAGGGAGAGAGGAAAAAAGGGAGAGAAACATCAATGTATGGTTGCCTTTCACCTGCCTTCAGCTAAGGACCTGGCTGGAGACCTGGCTTGCAACCTCATTATGTGCTCTGGCTGAGGAATTGAACCAGAGACCTTTGGGTTTGCAAGCTGGAGCCAATCCACTGAGCCACCAGCCAGGGATTCACTGTTAAGTAGGTTTTATCCTGAGCATTCACTCAGCAATGCTGTCACTCTAGTCCTGATGTTCCCTAAAAAAACAGGAGGGGGGGTGAGAATTTTTTTTCAAGGTAAATCTGAAGACTCCCTGACCATAAAAATTTAAATGCATAATTGCCAATGATACCTCAGACAAGGGTTTTGATCTCCAAAATATATAAAGAACTAATGCAACTCAACACCAGGGAGACAAACAGCCCAATTAAAAAATGGGCAAAGGAAAAAAAAAAAAGGGTGGGGGGACCAAAGGACCTAAACAGACAACTCACTGAGGAAGGTATACAAAGGGCCCAGAGGCATATGAAAGAATGCTCAACATCACTAGTCATCAGAGAGATGCAAATTAAAACCACAATAAGATACCACCTCACACCTGTCAGAATGGCAATCATCAACAAATCAACAAACAACAAGGTTGATGAAGATGCGGGGCAAAAGGAACCCTGGTGCACTGTTGGTGGGAATGCAGGCTGGTGCAGCCACTGTGGAAAATAGTACGGGGTTTCCTTAAAAAACTAAAAATGAAACTGCCTTTTGATCCAGCAATTCCACTACTTGGACTATACCCAAAGAATCCTGAAACACCAATTCATAAGAACCTATGTACCCCATGTTCATAGCAGCACTATTTACAATAGCCAAGTGCTGGAAACAGCCTAAGTGCCCATCAGTGGATGATTGGATCAAAAAACTTTGGTACATTTACACAATGGAATTCTATACAGCAGAAAGAAAGAAGGAACTCCTACCCTTTGCAACATGGATGGAACTGGAGAGTATTATGCTTAGTGAAATAAGCCAGTCAGTGAAGGACAAATACCATATGATCTCACCTATTACAGGACAATAATGAACAAAACTAACAACAAGCAAAACAGAACCAAATATATGAATACAGTGAATAGGCCTTCAGTGGGCAGGGGGAATGGGGTTGGGGGGAGGGGGGAGGCAGAGGCAAGGAAGGGGAGCAGTTTAGACAAGAACCTAGTATGAAGGAACCACGAACATGGACAACAGGTGGGATTGACTTTGGGGGGGATGGGTGGGTGGGGAGGGGGACAGAGGGGAGCAAAAAGGGGATGGATGTAACACAACAACAATAAAATTTTTAAAAAAATTAAATGCAGTAACAGTGACCAGAAGTAAACATAAGCAAAATTCAAATGATTTAAGAGAGGGGTGGAGACATAGTGTAACTGAAAGCAGAAAGACCAATGTGAAAAGTAATACGGGGGTGGAAGGGGGACATATGGCGCATAGAAACAATATAAATGATAGCACAGGAAGCAATCAGCTCAGTGCAACATTCAGAACATTCCACAGGAAGAAATCAATTTTTCCACAAATCAGTTTCTCTATAAACAAATCTCTCAACAAAACAATGACAAGAAAAAAGAGGGGAAAGAGGAGATTGTCATAAAAAATGTATTTAGTAGCTATAACAACCAAATAATAATAGTTGTCAAGAACTGTGAAGGGTCAGATATTTCATCCTACATTCAAGCTAACAAATTAACATGCCACAGTGTCATGGATGCTGGCAGAACACACAAGGAACCAAAAACAGAGGCCTATATTCCTCACAGCAATAGCAGTGGCCAGAGTACCATCATTTGGGCCGGTTCCCCAATTCCCACAGGGTGATGCAAACAGGGCCCAGTGACCCTTGCATACACAATGAGTTGCACTGCAGGAATGGCATCTGAGCTTGGGGGACCCAAGTCTGTTAGAAGAACAGTAAGTCTGCTTGACTTTTGCCCTGAAAGGAAACATTATCTTTGTTATAGTGGACAGTAAACAGACTTGCCCTTTGCTCTGGAGGGAGAAATTATCTCTGTCTTCCAAAGCTGCTAGTCTACAGAGACCCTAGGAGAGAGCATCTGGAACAACAGCAGCGAGTGTCTGCAGAAACATGAGAGACCTGTGGAGAAAAGTCTTCCAACAGTAAGAATTGTTGGGAGTTCATAGAATGGAGAAAGCACTCTGTGTTAAAGTGGTTCCTGAAGAATTTCTAGAGGAGGAAGACTAAAGGACTAGGAATGGGCATTCTAAGTCCAAGATTCAAAATGACAAGTTAAAAGAAAAATAGCAGAGAGGAAATGTCTTGGGCAATAAATAAAGCAGAGTCATTTTAGCAGAAAGTTTGTGTACACAGTTGGAATAGTTGTGGAACTTAGAAGTGGGTGAGTTTCTGGAATTTAATCCTCTAAAGATAGTAATTTACAGAATGCATTCCAGATACTACATATGGCATTTTTACATGCATCAATCCATGAAGTTTAATTACAGATAAGGAGCTGAGGATCAGAGAAGTTTGCTGATAAGTTTGGAATCAAGATCTGAACTCAGAGCTCTCTGCCATTTGAGTCCATGGTCTTTCTACTATATCAAAGTAAATGCTTATTAAATGAAAGAATGATTTTTTTTTTTTTTTCAATCTTGTAAAAGAGCCTAATCTGGCAACTGAGCTCACACTGCCTTGCTGGGAAGACAGCCTGCAAGCAAGGACGCTGGCAGAAGCTGGACCAAGACAGCACAAAGTCTGTATTATGGTGGCATGAAAGCAGGAAGATGACTGGCTTTAGGAAATAAGATGGGAAAATACCTTAAGATGATGGAGCAAAGTCATGAATGAAAGCATCATGGGGAAATGGGCAGGCAAGCCAGCTTTAAGGGAATATGACAAAATGGCTTTAGATAGGCCGTATTATATGATCAAAATCCTTGGGGTTTTTCTCTCTAATAAAGTTTATCGGTAACCTTCTACTATAGTAATAACATTTAAATAGTATCTCAGATTCAAATAGAGACTTCTTAAAGTTATTTTTTGGTTTTTTAGGATTTTGCAAACTAAAAAACTGGAGTCACATTTGCACTCTCTGTGACAAGTAGTTATTCAAAGGGAAAACAACAGCATTGTTGCTGTTCCTTGGCTTTCCTGCAAGTTTGCTCATGGGTAGCTGAATGCACAGCACTGCATGTGACACAAAAAGCATCCGGGAAATGCCTAAACAATTTTCTCCACCTCCCCCTGTCTATGTGCTGCCCAAGTGTTGGACTCATCAAGCTGAAAGTACATCAAGCCCTCACTCATTTAAATTAAGAAAATCATTTCAACTCTCACACATGCTCTCGTTTAAAAAAAAAAAAAAAAGTGTATAGTTTTATGTATCAAATGGCTTCTTTAAAAAAAAAAATAGATCTTATTCATTATTTTTAGAGAGGAGAAGGGAGGGAAGAAAAAAGGGAAAGAAACATAAATGTATGGTTGCCTTTCACCTGCCTCCAGCTGTGGACCTGGCTTGCAACCTGGGTATGTGCCCTGACTGGGAATCAAACCAGCGACCCTTAGGTTCATAGGCCAGTGCTCAATCCACTGAGCCACACCAGCCAGGGCCTCAAACGGCTTCTTTTATTTTTGTCTTTTTTTTTTTCCTGGTAGCGATAGCTTTGGAACAAAATCTAACTGTCCCCATAATAAAAGATTCTAATCCCTGATATTAGGAACACCTAAGGCAGTGTTTACAATAGGGATATAGTTAGAAAATCAAGTTTTTTAAAATGAAGTCTTGTGCCTTTACTGTTTTCATTACTACCTATGAAAATGAAGGTGCAATGTCTGGTTTTGCATTTTCTAGTACAACCAGATACTCATCAGATGTTTACACTGGAGCTAAGGTGATCTCAGCTGATAAGTGATGGGTTTCCACAATATGACCATTGTATGGGCACTGTGGTTGGCTCAGTTGGCTCAGTAATATTTTTTCTCCCTTGTTCCACTGCAAGGCCACCATGCAGCTTGAAGTGACCCTGGTAGGCCTAAGCCAATGAGTTGTACAAGCCTGCCTGAGCAAAAGAATCACAGAGGGAGGCTGAAAACTTCTGTACTGATATCTGAGCACCACCATTAAACCAATTAAATCTGATCCCCAGAACAGAGCCTAGACATCTGCATGTGTTTGAAGCTGCCTGGATAACTCTGGTGGTCAGTGAGGGTTGATACAAGCTCATCTAGCCAAACCCCCTATGCTATTCATGAAGTCTGTGCTAAAGCATGCTGGGAACTCAACTGCCGCGGGGAAGATTGAGAAGAGTCATTTAGAACTGGCAAGTAAGAAGGACTGAACCACCTGTAGGGCTGGTCCTCAAACCAGTAGTCCAAATGGGTATTAAAATTTGGGTTCAGTCTTGCCAGCAGTAATAAGGGAAATTATTGTAAGGAAACCAGCAAACTGAGGGAATGTGGGTCAGCCAAGTCATGGAGCTGGTAAGTGGAGCAGCCAGGGTCAAACTTGGGCCCAGCTGCTTCCCAGGCCTCCAGGACTCCCACTTCAGGGTTATACATGCAGGGAATCTAGTTCATTATTGCCTTTAGCTTTAAGATTTAAATCTAACAGAAACATAGTACAGTTCCACCTACCAAAGGACACTCAAGATATTATTTATTTCTTATTCTTGATGCTTAAAACATATATCCACCCTGGCTGGTAGCACAGTGGGTAAGGCACCAGCCTGAGAACCCAAAGGTCACAGGTTCGATTCCCCAGCCAGGGCACATAACAAGGTTGCAAACCAGGTCTCTAGTCAGGTCTGTGGCTGGAGGCAGGTGAAAAGCAACTATACATTGATGTCTCTCTTCCTCTCTGCCTCTCTCCCTTCCCCTCTTCCTAAAAATAATGAAATAAAATCTTAAAAAAAAAAACAAACATATATCCAAAATGAGAAAATTTTGTTTTATTTCTTCTGATGAAAATATTTAAATTTTTCTATTGTAAATATACTTAACAGAGTCACTGAGTACTTTCAGAGAAGAATAAAACTGTAAGATAGGTCTCATCTAATGATAGGAATTATCAGATTGGGGGAACTTTTAAAAAATCTTAGAAATCATGTAACCCACCTCTTCATTTTCATTTATAAATGAAAGGGCTGTTAAGTAGCTTGCTTGACATCATGTTTCTATCAGCAGTGCCAGGACTAGAAATATGGGCCTGCTGTTAATTTTGCAAAACGTGTTGGGGCTCATTGCCTCACTGTCTCAAAAATGAGATTGGACTAAAGCAGTGGAAGGCTGCCACCTATCACAATATATCTACATCCACCATCTGTTATAGTTAAAGCAAAACAAAACTCGCCACAAATAGGCAGTGACATTGCAAGTACAACTACCTGGCTCGCCAGCACTTGCCAGTACAGCTGACAGAGCTGCTAGTAAAGAGACCAGAGACCTTAGGGCCATTGATTCCAAGGGAACAGGATAGGGAGGTAACTCCAGTGTCTACTTGCTGCAGCCACAGAAGCAGCACAGAGCATTGTCCATGTGCTCTGAGTGCAGGTGAAAGGAAAGACCCAGCACAGTGGACTCCTGTCCTGTGACAGTCGGTGTATGTGTGTGTGCTCTCCTCAGAGACTGCCCCTGGGATTCCATGAGAACATTGCCATGCTCTCCTTTAACCACCCCTCTCCTAAAAGTGCTTACAACAGACCATCAACAGCATCAGAAATGACCTGCTTCCAGCAGCGGAGAACAGAAATAATAGGAACTCAAACACTCATGCAAGTCAAGAGGTAGGTAGTCCACAACCGATCCAGTGGCTTTGTTTCATGGAGTCATCAGCCACCCAGGCTCCTTCCATCTCATTACTCCACAGATGTGGCCCCTGTTTCAAGGTACCACATGGTCCAAGTTGGCTGTTCCAGCTTAAGATATGACATAAACATTTTATCCAGAAGGGAAAAGCAAAGGACAAACAAAAAGACTGGGGGAGGGGGTCCCATAGTGACCTTTGTCATCTTCTAAGGAAGGTTCCATGACCTGCTTTTTAATGATTATATCTCATTGGCCAGAACTTAGTCACATGGGCACATCTAGCTGCAAAGGTGGCTTGACAGTGTAGTTTACTCTGGCCACCTGTGTGCTCCTCTAGGAGTGCAAGGTTCTATTATTTTGGAAGAAGGAGAGAAGGGATAAGGGAGGATGACCAGTGGACTCTGTCACTGAGACATAGCAACCCAGTGGTATATATTCTGCAGACATCTATGCTGGGCACTTGGGTGCTAAAATGCAAGCCTAGCCCTATCCAAGGTGTCAAACAGTACTGGTAATTTATGTTTGATTTAACAAGACTTTCATTGAAACTTGGACTCATTCCATTTGGTCTGGAGAACTAGCTGCCAAGCACAGAGAAATCTTTGCACTGTTGTCTTCAGAAATTTCTTACCTCCTAACTCCTGGCCCTCACACTTAGCATAATGTTGAGGACTTGACTTGAAAAGAAAACCATCCTGTGAGCTAAAGGGCTTATGGAAACAGCAGGTCCCCAGAGAACAATGGGCCATGGAATCACCATCTGATGACATCATTGCAGAAACATGCTTTCCCTAGCAAGTCATTTATTGCATTAAAATTTCATTTCATCTTTCCTGTTATACTTCTATAATAGGAAAGGCACTGAAAGGATTGGATGACCTGTTTTTTTTATAACCAAACATTATGCTGGAACACAAACTAGGTAAAATAAATGCAGTTACAAATAAAAAGAAACTATCAGAAAATTTCCAGGAAAATGTAGGCATTTTATAAACGACTATGACTGGCCTTCTCTTGTAAAAAGATGCTGTGCTTGTCCTAGCACAGGAAAGTCACATAAGGATAACTATATCCCCTCAGAAATTAAGAAGGCTGCTTCTAGCTCTCAGATTACCTTGAATCCCACGTTGAGTTCACTGAAATGCAATTGGAGTATTTTCAACATATCACAGAGCCTGAAACAATGGTGTATCCCAGTCACGTCTAAAACCTAGAATTTTGTTCTCCGGGTACGAGATGAACTGTAGTGGAAAGAGATTTATGAAAGTGCCACAGATTACGTACCTTAAAGTCCGTAGAATGTTTTAAAGGGGCAGGAAAAGAGATTAAATGAATGAGAGGGACACCACTGATATGGTAAGCATAGAATAAAAGTCCAAGGAAGATTAACAGAAAACAATGAAAGGGCAGAAAAGCAGTTTTTAAAAATGACCAAATAAAAAGAGACATTCATGAAGTAAAACGTTGCACTTCACAGTTTATCTCATCACAATGTTCACAAAAATCATTTGATGCAGGTGAAACTAAAAGTATTCTCTCAGCACCGTCAATGAAAAAGAATAAAATAAAAAACTGATGTTTCACTAGGAGGTTATGCAGGACTCCAGAGTGGTGCTCTTTCTCAAACCCAGATCTACTGCCATCTGATGGGTGGTCATTTGCTCTGTCACTCCCTCATCACCGCAGTCCCTTCTCCTGTCTGGTACTAGTCTTAGAGTTGGACTCTTCTTTCTCTGAATGTCTCCCCCAACTCAACCCTTAGCTAGACCTTTGCAAAATGCTCCTGACAAACATTGGTAGAGCAATCCTATCAGTTCAGTTTCCTGGGGACTTTTAATTCTAACAAAGTACTGAAGAGGTAGAGCAGGGAATGACACTGCAGAGAGGGAATTTCAAGTATTTCTACCTAAAACAGTGGAGGGGTTATTTGGGCAGGAATGGGTCTTATTCAACATTTTTCTACTCCACCATCCAAAAGAAAGGCTGAACCTCAACACATCTATCCATTTATGTTTACATGTTGGGGTTTTTTTTTAAGTAACTTAGTAATATCTGACAAATATAAAACCAAAAATCCAGTACAAGTATACTTATGAAAGTCATTTTGAAAGCATTAGTGAACTGAAAAATGAATATACTGCTGGTAGATTGTAAATTGGTACAATTGCTTTGGAAAAGGTGAGCATTTTATGATGAAGTCAAACACACACTTAACATACATACAAACCATAAATCCCAATGCCATATATTTACCAAGGAAAAATGAAAATATATGTTCATATGAAGACTGGTAGGTGAAAGTTAATAGCAGCATTATTCATAAGTCCAAAAGTGAAAACAGCTATATATCTGTCAAATGGATAAACACTTTTAGGCCATACATGTAATGCATACTACTTAGAAATGAACAAGGAGACACGAATGGATCTCAGGCTCATTATGCTTAGTGGAAAAAGTCAGACAGAAAGGAATATGTGCTACATATGATTCCATTTATATGACAGTGCAGCACTGGCAAAACTATAGAGACAGAAATTAGAGCAGTGATCTCCAGGGACTCAGGATGGGGTGGGAGATTTGACTTCAAAGGGGCAAAGAGAACTTCAGGGGCGATGGAAATGTTCTTTTTCATTATTGCTTGTATGTTTACAGGGCTCCACACATTTGCCAATATTCATCAAACAATACAATTTTTAATGTTAACTTTATTATACATGAGTTACTCCTCAATAAATTTAACTTCTAAAATGTATTAAAGAAAAGTGTCAGCCCTGGCTGGTGGCTCAGTGGATAGGTGCTGGCCTGTGAACCCAAAGGTTGCTGGTTCGATTCCCAGCCAGGGCACATAACAAGGTTGCAAGCCAGGTCTCCAACCAGCTCCGTGGCTGGAGGCAGGTAAAAGGCAACCATACATTGATGTCTCTCTCCCTCTGCCTGTCTCCTTTCCCCTCTCTCTGAAAGTAATAGATAAAATCTTTAAAAAGAAAGAAAGAAAGAAAGAAAAGTGTCAACTCTAAGCAAGAAATAAAAATTAAAGTCAAAACAGTTAAAAAAAATAAAATTTAATTTAAAAATTGTACTGATATATACGATTGCTTCTGTGTGTAGAAGTGGGTTTTTTTTTTTTAATTGTAAAATAAAAACTACTTAACATGTTTGTAAAAAGTGTATTTAAGATGTTCTTGACTCTCAGATCTCAGAAAAACACACTTATAATCTATTGTGTTGCTATGAGAGGCACTTTGCTGGCAGCTAGAAATACAAAGATGAAAGACCTGGCCCGTGACTTTAGGGAGACTGCAGAGCATGAGAGGAGAGAGGACCAAGCAAAGCCACTGCGCTGAGTACTGAGCGCGCTGGTGGAGGTATGCACTGCAGCTGGAGCACACAATGCAGCATCTAAATCAGATTTCTGGAAAGGATGAACTCCCAGGGAGATACCTGAGCCCAGCCAAGATGCTGTCAGTGTTAGCCAGATAAGAGAGAAGAAATTTCTTACCGAAGGAAGTCAAAAGTACAGAGAGAGAAGGTTTTCATGGATCACCTGTAGTTTTGAAAATTGCCAAAATGAATAATATCATAAATAGGAGAAAATTTAGACAATATGTCAGAAAATAAATTCCATGGCAGTGAGACATATTAAAATATAAGTTGTTCTTTCTAAGGAAGTGTAGATGATCTTCAGAATTCACAAAACTGAGTTCATAAATAAATAGGACTGTTATATATTAAGAACATGCATTCTTTGCTTTCACATAGTGGCCTATCAATTCTTCAGCAATTCAAAGATCAACACAAACTTTGCTGTTCCATTTCTGACATATACTACTTTACTACTTCATGGCCTGTTTACTTTAGTTTGTTGAATTAATAACTTGACTTCAACTTTCTTCCTCCTATTGTTTTCACCATTAAAAAAATGGTGGTATTGCTCAGTGGATTGAGCATTGGCCTGTGAACCAAAGGGTTGCTGGTTCGATTCCCAGTCAGGACACATACTGGGGTTACGGACCAGGTCCCCAGTTGGGAATGCACAAGAGGCAACCACATGTTGGTATTTCTCTTCCTTTCTTTCTCCCTCCCTTCCCCTCTCTCTAAAAATAAATAAATAAAATCTTTTAAAAAAATCAACTACACAAAAATCTGGTTGGCTGTCATACTATATCATTATGGGACACACAAATTATTTAGCATAGTGTCTTATTTCATGGTACAAAAGTCCATTCCCAAAGAGGCAAGCAAAACAGTACAATATAATGACCTAACTAAAGAATGTACATCATCTCATAAAGCAGGTTCCTGCATGTTATCCCACAATACTCCTATTTCTATTCCATTGGCCAGAACTCATTCACATGGCCATACCTATGTGGAAGGGATGACGAGAAATGCAGTCTTTATTCCAAGTAGTCAAGTGCCAACTGCTAGAAATGGAAAGAATGGGTACCATAGGATAATCAGAAATCCCTGAATCAAAGATGAGATCCCTTCATCTCTTAGATTACTGGGGCCATAAAGACTAAACATTTTCTATTTAAAACATGAACTCTAGAATCTAGTCATCAAAAATTCCCTCTGAGTTGGAACTTCTTTTTTTTAATCCAGTGTAACCCTGGAGTATTTCAGATTACTTTACAAAGAACTAAGAACAGTTCCTAGCACGTGCTAGATAAATATTGGCTATTATGGTCATGACTTCTTCGTCATGAAGCCATGGAACCTTATAGCTGCAAAAGAGTTAATGTAGTCTAATCTTTGTCCCCACCCCAACCTCTCATGCAGATGTTCACTTTATGGTCTTGGTAACCTAGTTAAAAATAAGGAGGTGAATTTGGTAAGATACGTTATACAAAAGAAAATAGTATTCCATAATGTGCTTATAAAATGGGGGAAAAGTCCTTGGTAAAGTTGTGTTTTCTTTGTAAAATATTTTTATTTCATTAAATTACATTTCTTAGGACTTCCTTAAAGCTTCCATGGCAGGCTGCTTGTCAAATATGCCATGTTGGTTCTGCCTCTATCAACTGCAACTTTTTTTTTTTTAATTTTTTTAAATTTTATTGTTGTTGTATTACATCCATCCCCTTTTTGCTCCCCTCTGTCCCCCTCCCCACCCACCCATTCCCCCCAAAGTCAATCCCACCTGTTATCCATGTCCATGGTTCCTTTATACTAGGTTCTTGTCTAAACTGCTCCCCTTCCTTGCCTCTTCCTTCCCCCTCCCCCCAACCCCCTTCCCTCTGCCCACTGAAGGCCTATTCACTGTATTTATATATTTGGTTCTGTTTTGCTTGTTGGAACCTATGTACACCTATGTTCATAGCAGCACTATTTATAATAGCCAAGTGCAAGAAACAGCCTAAGTGCCCATCAATGGATGATTGGATCAAAAAACTTTGGTACATTTACACAATGGAATACTATACAGCAGAAAGAAAGAAGGAACTCCTACCCTTTGCAACAACATGGATGGAACTGGAAAGTATTATGCTTAGTGAAATAAGCCAGTCAGTGAAGGACAAATACCATATGATCTCACCCATTACAGGACAATAATGAACAAAACTAACAACAAGCAAAACAGAACCAATCAACTGCAACTTTTTATGTAAATTCCTTCCTTATTAGGAAAGGTTAAAATTTGTATTCCTGTTCATGACAGTGCCAAAACTTTCCAAATAAGAAGTTCTGGGCCCTGGCTGGTGGCTCAGTGGATTGGCACTGGCCTGCAAACCCAAAGGTCACTGGTTCGATTCCCAACCAGGTTGTAAGCCAGGTCTCCAACCAGGTCCATAGCTGGAGGCAGGTAAAAGACAACCATACATTGATGCTTCTCTCTCCCTTTCTTCCTCCCTCCCTGCCCTTCTTTCTGAAAATAATAAATAAAATCTTAAGAAAAAAAGAAGTTCTAGTTGTATGTTTATTTTCCAATTATTGATCATTCATTTATTATAATCAGGTACTTTTTTTAACAAATTGGCTTCATTCTTGGTAATAAAACAAAGTTAGTTGCCTTTTGCAGTTTTTATCCAGTAGTCTCTCCCAAATTGCGTAGTAATATATCAAAGAGAATTGGTTTATAAATTCAGGCTTTTATATCCAAGAAAGTCACTGAAAACTGGGTGAGAAACTAATTTTAAATTATAGCTTTCTGTATATGTTGTGCTGTGAAGCACAGTTCAAGAATCACAATTTTGTTGTATATATAGTGTTCTATTTTGGTAGCTATTTCCTGATGGCTAATTTTGCAAGATGGACCTGAGAAAACCTAGATAAGATTGTTGATCTATTATTTCATTTTATTAGAAAACATCCTGGGTAATTTCCATAGCATCAAAATGACCTGGGGGAAAAGAGAGGAATAACTACATATTTCCATTAACTACAATGTAATAACAAATAAATACTAGGGAGGACATTTCCATTATTATTATACATTTTTTTAGAAAATTAAATAAAAAACAGCAGTGCAATTTATTAAGGGGCAAACTATTTTGAGAACTGGATTTATAAGTAGGCCAAAGACTTATCACCTGAATTATTTTACACAGGAAAAAAAATTGCCTCCTAACAACCTTAAAAGGAGTTCATCTAACAGAACTTGGATCATGTTCTTTAAGAAACTAGTTTGTCTTTTGGGCACTATTAGCAAAAATAAAATCTTTCAAGTGTTTCCTTATCCACTAATAAGTGTTAGCAATGTTTCTGACATCTTTATCTCACAGCTAAACATAGTCTAAATTCAATAACTCAAATTTTATTCTCCTTTTCTTCAAAAGACCTCATTATCAAGAGTGGCTCCAAGGTCTCCTTCCATGAATAATCCTCTCATCACGATTTCCTTTTCCAAGTTTCTTATTCTTTCCAAGGTTAGATTGAGACCAGTGGGCAAACTGGAAGCCCAATAATTCAATGCCACCTTCAAACCATAATTTGGAAACATTTACTCACCACACAGGGCCAATGGGATGAAGCTGATTACCTATGAATAAAAATCTTATGTCCTTCAAAGAAGTGAATATAATGTAGTACTTTAGCTTATTTGGAAACTCTTCTCGAGTTGCCATTTTTCATCCTTTCATGTATTAGTGATGAGATAAAGAATTGAAAAAATTATAACCTACAGCACCAGTAGTCAAATGTCACATAATTTGTTGTATTAGTTTTTGCTAGGGCTTCCATAACAAAATACTGCAGACTGGATGACTTAAATAACAGAAACTAATTTTCTCACAGTTCAAATGGCTGGAAGCACAAGATCCAAGTGTTGATGGGAGTGGTTTCTCCTGAGGCCTCTCTCCTTGGCTTGCAGACAGCTAGCTGCCTTCTTATTGTGTTCACATGGCCATCTCCGTGAGTGCACCTGGGTGATGTCTCCCACCATATCCCAATCTCCTCTTCTTTTCTTCTTATAGTCATTTTCAGGAACCTTAATGACTTCAACATCTTTAAGTCTTGTAACAAGGTTTTACTATTGCTTTTTTCTCTAAATTTCTGCAGAAACATATTTAGGTAAGCAGATTCATTGGCTGGCTTCCAATCTCCTCTCCTTATAAAGCATCAAGCATACTGGATTAGAGCCTACCCTAACAAACCCACTTTAACTTAATTACCTCTTTAAGGCCCTATTTCCAAAATGCAGTCACATTCTGAGGTACTAGGGTGTAGAGCTTCAACTATGAATTTGGGGGAGACATAATTCAGCCCATAACCATTGGCCACCCTAGAATGTTAAAAATCAGGCAAGGAAGGATTTTATTTCAACCCTCAACAACTTTTGATTATCAAATCCTAAAATTAACTATTTGACATAGCCTTTCATACTTCACTTTTGGATTACAAATCATTTTCTACACAAGAAAAATTTACAGAAACAGAAGAAACAGAAGATTGATTCATGAATTTACATCTACTTCCTAAACCAGTGGCCTGAAAAGTGAGAAAACAGCAAAATAATCAAAATAATGCCTGCTTTTGTTAAGTGCTCATTTTCTCTTTCCCTTTCTTTCATGTGAAAATCTTAGAAACAGGATAGAAAGTGAAAAAAGATAAACATAGGGAATTGTGAAATATGTCACAATCCCATTTTGTGACAATGTAAAACCTATGTAGATATTAAAACTGAAAACAAAGAAAATCCATACTTATCTCATGAAGATTCCCAACACCACTCTGTCAGAGGGTGCTCCTCATTTTCAACACCAAGCATTATAGTTACAAGGAAGTTCAAATACACAGGTTGTAATAGGATCATGCTACAAATCAACTGACCTCATGTCTTCACAAACGGACAAAAGAAAAAAGGAGGAACTGTATGGGAAAACATAATTGCCAATGATACCGCAGACAAGGGTCTGATCTCCAAAATATATAAAGAACTAATGTGACTCAACACCAGGGAGACAGACAGCCCAATTAAAAAATGGGCAAAGGACCTGAACAGACAACTCACTGAGGAAGATATACAAAGGGCCCAGAGGCATATGAAAGAATGCTCAACATCACTAGTTATCAGAGAGATGCAAATTAAAACTACATTAAGATACCACCTCACACCTGTCAGAATGGCAATCATCAGCAAATCAACAAACAAGTGTTGGCGAGGATGCGGGGCAAAGGGAACCCTCATACACTGTTGGTGGGAATGTAGGCTGGTGCAGCCACTGTGGAAAACAGTATGGGGTTTCCTTAAAAAACTAAAAATGGAAC
>PVIW01010394.1:0-44487 GCA_004026585.1 Noctilio leporinus
CAGAAATTAACCCAGGACTCTATGGTCAACTCATATTTGACAAAGGGGGAAGGAACATCCAATGGAGTAAAAACAGTCTCTTCAACAAATGGTGTTGGGAGAACTGGACAGCAACATGCAAAAAGATAAAACTAGACCACCAATTTACACCATACACCAAAATAAACTCAAGATGGATAAAGGATTTAAACATAAGCAGGGCCACCATAAAGGTCCTGAAGAAAAATATAGACAGCAATTTCCTACGCAGAAATATGTTTACTGATACTTCACCAAGGGCAAAGGAAATAAAAGAACAAATCAACAATTGGGACTATCAAATTGAAAAGTTTCAGTTCAGCTAAAAAAAATATCAGCAAAATTTAAAGGGAACCAACTGTATGGGAAAACATAATTACCAATGATACCTCAGACAAGGGTTTGATCTCCAAAATATATAAAGAACTAATGCAACTCAACACCAGGGAGACAGACAGCCCAATCAAAAAATGGACAAAGGACCTGAACAGACAACTCACTGAGGAAGATATACAAAGGGCCCAGAGGCATATGAAAGAATGCTCAACATTACCAGTCATCAGAGAGATGCAAATTAAAACCATAATAAGATACCACCTCACATCTGTCAGAATGGCAATCATCAACAAATCAACAAACAACAAGTGTTGGCGAGGATGTGGGGCAAAGGGAACCTTCGTGCACTGTTGGTGGGAATGCAGGCTGGTGCAGCCACTGTGGAAAACAGTATGGGGTTTCCTTAAAAAACTAAAAATGGAACTGTCTTTTGATCCAGCAATTCCACTACTTGGACTATACCCAAAGAATCCTGAAACACCAATTCATAAGAACGTACGTACACCTATGTTCATAGCAGCACTATTTCCGATAGCCAAGTGCTGGAAACAGCCTAAGTGCCCATCAGTGGATGATTGGATCAAAAAACTTTGGTACATTTACACAATGGAATACTATACAGCAGAGAGAAAGAACTCTTACCCTTTGCAACAACATGGATTGAAATGGAGAGTATTATGTTTAGTGAAATAAACCAGTCAGTGAAGGACAAATATCATATGATCTCACCCATTACAGGACAATAATGAACAAAACTAACAACAAGCAAAACAGAACCAAATATCTGAATACAGTGAATAGGCCTTCAGTGGTCAAGGAGAAGGGGGTTGAGGGGAGGAGGGAGGAAGAGGCAAGGAAGGGGAGTGGTTTAGACAAGAACCTAGTATAAAGGAACCATGGACATGGACAACAGGTGGGATTGACTTTGAGGAGAATGGGTGGGTGAGGAGGGGTACAGAGGGGAGCAAAAAGGGGATGGATGTAATACAACAACAATAAAAAGAAAAGAAAAGAAAAAGAACCTAAGCTAGAATGCTCAGATGAACCAGGATGTCAGTGGGAAGGGCTCCTGGTAAGGGGCCTTGTGGGGAAGAGGGGTGCATTCACGCTTCTTCCTGCTCCTGCTCCTTTCTGCACCAATGCTCCTGCTCCCTAGCTCCTTTTTTCCTTCCCATTTGCACTTTCACTTTCCTCCCTTCTCCCTCCCAGTCCTTTCCTTTTCTCCTAGGGTTACTAGTTTGCATCACCTAGGATAAATTCATTTCCTAGGGTACCATAAAACAACATAAATTTATTCTCTGTAAATTCTGGAGGCTAAAAGTCTGAAATCAAGGTGCCTACAGGATTAGTTCCTTGTGTTTCTCTAGGGTCTGTTGGCCATTGGCAATCCCTGGCCTTCCTGGGCTTTGGACACCTCACTCCAGCCTCTGCCTCCAGTTTCATGTGATCTTCCCATGTCTCTGTATCACATCTCCCTCTCCTGTTACTCTAAGGACATCAGTCATTGGATTTGGGGCTGACCCTAAACCTAGGGTAATCTCATCTTTAGATCCTTAATTATATCTACAAAGATCCTTTTTTATTTTTTCCCCCCAAATAAGATCATATTCTGAATTTCTGGATGAATGAAAAAGGCCCCCCCCCCTTTTTTTTTTTTAATGCATGGTTGCCTTTCACCTGCCTCCAGCTATGGACCTGGCTGGAGACCAGGCTTGCAACCTGGTTATATGCCCTGGCTGGGAACTGAATGAGCGACCTTTGGGTTTGCAGGCAGGCACCTTATCCACTGTGCCACCAACCAGGGCCAGAGGCCACTAGTTAACCAACTAAGTTCTTTCTCCCTTTTGTCTCCACCCCCGTTTCTGTATTTTCACCCCCTATTCCCTTCCCATCTTACCTCACCCTTCCCTTCTCCTTTTTCTTTTCCTCCTCACCTTCTCTCTCTTCACTGCCTTCTTTTTTAGAAATTCTGCTTCTTACTTCCACATCATTTCTCCTATACTGATCATAACCTCACAAGAATTTATAGATCTGCTGCCCAGCAAAAGCTAGTCTACAATTTTTACTTTAATTGAAAAGTCCTAGAAGAAAGGATATCTCTGGGTCAGTCTGGTCAGGTGTCCAGTCAGCTGTGGGCTGAAGGGCAAGGTTAATTACCAGGGGGTTAGTTATTACAGGCAAGATGGCCTAGATCCTGATGGGGACTGTGGTGTCCTGGCTAGACATATCTCTAAATGGCCCAACTCTATATGCAGTCAGAACCCCTGCCCATTGGCTGCTGGTAATGGGGCATCAACAGAACTTCAAGATTCCTTTCTCTGCTTAGATTTAATAACTCCACTTTGCCTGGGCCTACATCCAATGCCATGAAGCACAGTTTTTCTAACTTGCTCGATTATGAGAATCACATAAAGGAAGAGGGGCATTTTGTTAAAAATTTAGATTATCAGCCCCTTCTTTAGAATCTGCATTTTAACAAATATTCTAGGAGATTCTTACAGTAAGAAAAATGTAGAAAATGTCACCATAGGGTACAGTTTCCTTTTTTGTTTTTTAAAGATTTTATTTCATTATTTTTTAGAAAGAGGGGTAGGGAAAGAGGCAGAGAGTGAGAGAGACATCAATGTATGGTTGCTTTTCACCTGCCTCCAGCCACAGACCTGACTGGAGACCTGGTTTGCAACCTGGTTATGTGCCCTGGCTGGGAATTGAACCTGCGACCTTTGGGTTCGCAGGCTGGCGCCTTAACCACTGTGCTACCAGCCAGGGCAGTTTCCTTTTAATGCCAAATATTGTCTTATTGTTCCACAAATGTCTGTCCCTAATTACAAATTTCTGTGACGTACATATAAGCAACTGAGAGAGAGAGAGTGCAGTGCAAACACATAACACCTGTAGTGTGGTGCAGTGTGGTCAGCTCATAGACTTTGGAGCTGCTATACAGACCAAGGTTATGACCTTGACCCTGGGCTACATGATTTCTCTAAGCCCCACATTCATCTGTAGAGTGAATTGTTTGCAAATTGAAGACAGGAATGAACATAAAGGATATTTTGTGTGTTTCCTCTGTTGCATGCATCTCATGGGCCCTCTCATACAGCAGCCAGCACAGCCAAGTGGCCTGGGCAGAGCATGACCACCTCCACCCCTGACACTGGGGCTGCTGCTGCTCCAGGACAGGCAGTCAAGTGAGTGCATTTGAAAAGTATTGAGATTCTTTGAAAAAAGAGAAAGAACAGGTGGCATTGGGTTAGAAGCAACCAGCTATGTCTGCCACATCTTCTTAGGGACATTTCTCAGCAGTACTTTGTTTAATTTTTGTTATAGGGATTCTCAAACACAAAACAAATGTAGAAAAAACAATACAACAAACATATATTCATTACCCAACTTCAACAACCATCTTTTTGCTATTCTTGTTTCCCCTCTCCCTCTTGCTTTCTCTATCCCTTCCTTATCACCCCTCATCCTGGAGTATTATAAAACAATTGACTCACTTTAACCAAAATTGATGAGAAGGCACAAAAATTTCCCAGTGTCCCCCACTATCAACATTCCCATAAGATGGTACATTTGTTACAATTGATGAACCTGCACTGACAGGTTATTATTACCCAAAATACATAGTTCACATTAGGATTCAGTCTTGCTGTTGTACATCTATGGATCTGTACTAAAGTGTAATGACAGTAATTGTTTCCCTTTTAAATACTACAGATTCAGCCTGACATGGCTATATGAACCTCCTGACGTAATGCAATGGAAAGTATGGGCACCTCAGAAAGGAGTATTGGCACCAATATATGCAACCCCCATATAACACAGCTGTTAGGTTCCTAAAAAAATGCTGTGTTATGCAAATCCATGTTATATGAAACAAAGAGCTAGTGAAAAAGGTGGGTTAGGTTACAAAAATTTTTTAAATTATACTATTATGTTTTTATAATTTAGAGAAATATTTTTACTAAGCAATTTTCACCAAAAGTATAATGTATTAATATGTATTAAATAATGTTTTCTTGGTTATCACTACTAAGCACCAATAACTGAGGGCTTTTTCTTTTTGACAAGATACCTTCATCCTCTGAACTTTCTTCAGCATTATCTTGACTTCTATCCTGTACTTTTTGCAAAAAATCTGTTATTTTAGATTGCTTGCTTTTAGCTGAGAAAGCTTTATAAATTTTGTTAATTTCAAATGAGATATCTTTTTGCTTTTAACAGCTCTTATTACTCTGCATGTTGTTTGGGAATTTCTCTAATTCTTAAACCGTGTTAGAGTGAAACATGTTCTAGGATGCTGTGTTGTATGAGGGTTTCTCATTCTCAAACTGTGTTAGAACGAAAGTATGTTATAGAAGTACCGTGTTATATGGGGGTTATCTGTACTAAGCCTCAGTCAAATCAAGCTCTGGAGTTTATGGGAACTATAGGAAATACTACCATATTCAAAATCATTAAGATACACTTAGTATGCAATATGCTACATTCTACAGAACAGATAACCCAAATTTTCTTTTTAACTAATAAATAGGATAAAAAAAGAAGAAGAAGCTGTTACAGATTCAAATAGACTAAGAGACCTATCAACCAAATACAATGTGGGGTTTGCAAATTCCTCATATTTAGCAAACCAATCATGAAGATATGTTTTTGAGATGATTGGGGGAAAATTGAACAGAAACCGAATATTAGATGATAATAGAGGATTATTATTGTTTTGGTGGGCAGTATAATAGCATTGTGGTTATTCTTATTGTTTAAGTCTTACCAGAATTCCTTTTGACATCAGCCCACAAAGCAAAGACTTTAGAGTGATTATTCTAACACTTTGGGCCCCGGCCGGGCTCTGGCAGTTAATTGCTGATTACCGAGTAACACACTCAGTATCACTGGGCCTCAAGTGTTTTCACCTGCAAAATGTAGAGGTTGAAAGGGATTTTATCTGCATCCCCTACTTTCCACCCCCAATGCATTAATAATTTCAATCCAAATATTATCTCTACCTTTCTTCATGGATACCATCCTCAGATATAATAGGTCCACTATGATGATCATGTGGTTTAGACAAATTATATTTCTATTTCTGTATCACACTAACTTCATTACTTTTAGAAACAACATTATTGATTCCCGTTTAGTTTGTGGGCCACTCTGAGATTCTTATCTTACCTTTGTCCTAAGAGCCTGCTTCTGTGCAACCTGGGTCCAGGGAATGACAGTCCTCTGTTAAATGCCTTTCTGTTTCCCATCTTACAACTTTTCTTATTTGTTGTGGTTATTTTAACCAATAAACCCCATTTGTTACTTATTATTCAAATAGCTGTAGCCACTCTAACTCAAGATGGGTAGACCCCAGATGGCTCTGCTAACTACCAGGTCACAGTAACAAAATGCCTCTAATTCCATACAGTGGCTCAACCTTTAAAGCACATTTTCTTGAAGTATGACCTTCCTTTATATTCATAGTCACCCCAGATTAGAGTTCACAACATAGGCATACCTATCCCCATTTTATAGACTGAATAATAGAGGTTATGAGAAAGTAAAATGAGAGCTCAATTAAGGATCAGATGCCTGAATTACCAGCAGCAGTCAGCCTTGGTTCATAGCTTGGCCTCTCCTGGATACTTCCAAGCCCAGCACAAGTAGCAGCCACCTGTAAGTCACTCTGTAGCTCATGCTAGGTAGCCCTGGGTAGAACACAGGCATCAGCTGACCTTGGCCTGTACCTCAAAGGAGGCCCCAGAGTCAGCACACTTGGTGAACAGCTTCATGCCATAGCAAAGCACCATCTAACCACCTCCACAAGTGACACACTCAAGAGGCTAACTCAGTGGGCACCAGATCCACCCTGAAGAAAGTCCTGTTCTGTGGGTTGCATCCCTGTATGACTGACCCTCCATGGTGGTTAGTGGTCACATCCAGGTTTAGCAGCCAATTGGCCTGAGAGTAACTCCCTCCCATTGACATGTCAACAGCAATCAAGGCTCAACTATAACAGGAGGGTATATGCATACAGCCTATGCAAGGTAGAGGGGGCTGTGCATACCTGGAGTTTCCAGCTTAGCTGACTGGGAAGGTTGTGCCACTGAACCCTACAGGACATCCGCTATATAAGGCCACTCTACCAAACCCAGGAAAAGTAGCAGCTCTACCTAATATATAGAAACAAACACAAGGAGGCAGCCAAAATGAGGAGGCAAAAAAAACAGTTCCCAAATGAAAAGACAGAACAAACTCCAGGAAGAGAACTAAACAAAATGGAGATAAGCAATGCAGAGTTCAAAATACTAGTTATAAGGATGCTTGATAAACTTAGGGAAAACTTCAACAGCATAAAAAGGAGCATGGAAACCATAAAAATAAATCAGTCAGAACTAAAAGATACATTAACTGAAATGAAGAATAATTTACAGGGAATTAATAGTAGAGTAGATGAAGCCAAGGACCTTATCAGCAAGTTGGAATATAAGGAAGAAAAATACACCCAATCAGAGCAGCAAAAGAAAAAAAAATTTTTTTCACGAGGATAGTGTTAAGGATTCTCTGGGACAACTTCAAACATTCACATTATGGGGGTGCCAGAAGAAAAAGCTAGAAAGCAAGAAATTGAAAACTTATTTGAAAAAATGACAGAAAACTCCACTAACATGGTAGAGGAAATAAACATCCAAGTCCAGGAAGCACAGAGAGTCCCAAACAAGATGAAACCAAAAGGCCCACACCCAAACGCATAATTAAAATACAAAAGTTAAGGCAAAAAGAGAATCTTAAAAGTAGCAAGAGAAAAGCAGCTAATTTCCTACAAGGAGGCTCCCATGAGACTGTCAGCTGATTTATCAACAGAAACTTTGCATGCCAAAAGGTAGTGGCACAAAATATTCAAAGTGATGAAAAGCAACAGCCTACAATCAAGATTATCCTACCCAGCAAAGCTACCATTTAGATTGAAAGATAAAAAGCTTCCCAAGAAAAACCTAAAGGAATTCATCACTACCAAACCAGCATTACATGAAATGTTAAAGACACTTCTTTAAGAAGAAGAAAAAAAAAGAAGATAAAAAATATAAAAACAATAAAATGGCAATGAATTCATATCTATCAATAATTGAATCTAAACAACAAAATAAACAAGTAGAACAGAAACAGACTCATAGATACAGAGAACATTTTGATGGTTGTCAAAAGGGAGGAGGGTTTTGGGGGCTGGGTAAAAAAGGATAAGGGATTAAGAAGTACAAGTTGGTAATTTGTAGATATCATGGGGATATGAAGTACAGCATAGAGAGCCTAGTCAGTAGTATTGTAATAAGAACGTATGATGTTAGATAAGTAAGAGATTTATTGGAATGATCACTTAGCAATACATATAACAAATAATCACTGGGTTGTACACCCGAAACTAATATAATATTGTATGACAAGTTAACTTAAAAGATTTAAAATGTTTACAAAAAAAGAGTCAGGTGCCTGGGTTCCAAGTTCAGGTTTTATCACTAATTATCTCTGTGATAATATCCTTTGGGAAAGACTGGGTCCTCACCAGGCTGCAGTTAAATTGATTACACATCTCAATATGCCCAGCAATGCTGCAGTTTACACCTGCTGAACCTGTATGACTACCACCCATGACCTCTTTCACTCTAAAATGAGCTTTAGCTTGGGTGATAAATTAGATAGTTTCCAACTGAAAATTCTAGAAAGTGAGGAGCATGAACCAAACTAGTGCTTTGCAAGCCTTGTTGTACAATAAAATCACTGGGAGAGATTATTTACACCTCCAGGTCTCAGATCCCACTCTATATCAATTAAATTAGAATATTTGCAGGGTTAGGGCTGGATACTATAGTTTGTTCAAGTTTCCCAGGTGATTCTAATGTGCAGCCAGAGTTTTGACCATGTCATTAGATACTCTTGTCACTCAGCAGCATTACCATCACATGAAGTCTTGTTCCAATGAAAGGGCTCCTATCCCATCTCAGACATACTTACCAAATTAGGACCTGCATTTGCATAAGATCCTTTGGGAATTCACATGCATGTTTAAGTTTGAGAAACTGCTCTAGTAGCCTTTGAGGCTAACTGCTTATAAATGACCTGGTTAGTGAGAGAGCTCACTAGGAGAAACTGGCTTCCAGATTTGTGTCACTTCAGTAGGTTAATATAGTCTATGCCCTGAAAAGGAGAGAGGACTAAAGCTTGAAGATACCTTGATAAAGGTTGTGGGGGACTGGCACAATTAAGTGTAAAAAAGGGATAACACAGGTAACTCACAGCAACAATGGTCAACTTGCTGGTTTGACCAGCAGCTTAGTGTACAAATAAGGACATGTCAGTTCTTAGTATTCACATTTTTTTTTTAATTTTTAAAATTTTATTGTTGTATTACATCCATCCCCTTTTTGCTCCCCTCTGTCCACCTCCCCACCCACCCATTCCCCCCAAAGTCAATCCCACCTGTTGTCCATGTCCATGGTTCCTTTATACCAGGTTCTTGTTTAAGCTGCTCCCCTTCCTTGCCTCTGCCTCTCCCCTCCCCCCAACCCCCTTCCCCCTGGCCACTGAAGGCCTATTCACTGTATTCATATGTTTGGTTCTGTTTTGCTTGTTATTAGTTTTGTTCATTATTGTCCTGTAATGAGTGAGATCATATGATATTTGTCCTTCACTGACTGGCTTATTTCACTAAGCATAATACTCTCCAGTTTCATCCATGTTGTTGCAAAGGGTACAAGTTCCTTCTTTCTTTCTGCTATATAGAATTCCATTGTGTCAATGTACCAAAGTTTTTTGATCCAATCATCCACTGATGGGCACTTAGGCTCTTTCCAGCACTTGGCTATTGTAAAGAGTGCTGCTATGAGCCCTCCCTCCTTTGCCATAACTTTGTCCCCACTATTTTTAAGAACACCAGGTCCTTACCAATCCAAAGGCATCAAGCCTATGCCCATACACTAAGCCAGGGAGGATGGAGAAACTGACCAATCTATGCATAACTCAGTTGGGGATTGTTTTCTTGAATGAATTAATATAGAAAATCAGTGCTGCCTAATGTGTTGTATCTTTGCTGCTGAGAGATGATCCAGGGGACATATCAATCTCCTTGATTCTTGATTCTATAGTTCCTATGTAGTCACTCTTGGCCAGAGTGCCACAAGCTGGGATTCTATGTTTATAGAGATTAACTCATATGGTAGTTGACACCTTCACTTGCCCCAAGGTGATTTCCCCTTGAGGGGTTCTTGGAATCTTTCCTGCTAGCTGACCTCAGGTGAATTTGTTTCCATCAAAACAAAGGTTAATACTACTAAGCCTCAAGAGCCTTGAGGTCTCTCATGAAAATTTGCCTACCTGCTCTGTGGAGCTTTGTATACCAACTAGTATTGAGGAAGACAAAAAAATGTCACCAGCCACACAAAGGCCCTAGTGCACCTTTGGCAGGGCCACGGGGCCCACACTGTACATTCTTAGAGGGGTCCTATTGTCTCCTTCTAGACAAATGCATTGCCAGCAAATTTTAAAATTACTGTCTGCTCCAAAACTATGTGCGAAGCACTCATTCCATAGTAGGCACAGTGCTGGTCGAACTGCTAGCTTTTTGACTCTTCTCAAAGCCCTTCTGTGGTTGCCCATTTCACTCAGAGTAAAACCCACATCCTAGGGCTCCCCAAGTAAATAGCCAGCCAGCTTTCTGTCTGCCCCTCCGACCCTGCCCTCAAATCTAGACACACAGGCTCCTTAGACACATCAGACACATTTCCACCTCAGAACCTCATCCTGGCAGTTTCATGCCTTCATACTCTTCTCCCAGGTACCTGCAAGGCTAATTCTCACTTCCTTCAAGCCTTGCCTCAACTACCATCTTCTCAATAAAACCCACCCTATTTACAACTGCAACAAGGACCCACATTGCTAGCCTCCTCTCCATCCGGCTAATCCTTATCTTGATCTATTTTGTGTAGTGTAGTTACCTTCAATCACACTGCTTAACTTCTTCTTTATTCTATTCATTATTTACTATCTGTCTTCCTCTGGGAGAATGTAAACTTCATAGGACAGAGACTCTTCCTCCATTTGTTCACTGGTAAGCCCCAATATCTAGAACAATGCCTGGCACAGAGGAGGACATCAGTAAATATTCATGAAATGAATAAATTTTTAAAATCCCTGGAAGTAGGTAGAGTTATAGCACTCATCCTACAGACAAGAATGTTTAAATGGCCCTGGCTGGTGACACAGAGGATAAGGCACTGGCCTGTGAACCCAAAGGTCACTGGTTCGCCTCCCAGCTGGGGCACATAACCAGGTTGCAAACCAAGTCTCCAGCCAGGTCCATAGCTGGAGGCAGGTGAAAGACAACCATATGTTGATGTTTCTCTTCCTCTCTGCTTCTCTCCCTTCCTCTCTCTCTAAAACATAATGAATAAAGTCTTTAAAAATTTTTCTTTTAATGTAGAGAGGTTAAATGACTTGCTGGAGGTCACAGAGGAGCCAGTTACTTGCACCGGGCCACACAGACTCAGAACCAGTCACTGTTAGTTCAAAGGATCCCAGTGCAAGCAAAATGTGGGTAATTTAGGTAGCATCCAGAGAAGAAGAATTAAATTTTGTTTTGTTTTGTTTTATTTTGTTTTGGGGCGAACAAAGGTAAAAGAAGTTGAGTGAGATGAGGAAGATGTAAGAGGACTTTGTTCCCGTAAATGTTGGGCAGACTTTCTAATTCTGCCCTTAAAAACAGATGTGGAGTTTGTACCCTAAGCTGCTGGAGAAAAAGACCAGGCTGACCCTAACCTAGTCCAGAGACTTTTAAGTTTTAACCTGTGTGTTGGATGGAGATGGTGTCACCTAAAGTCAGCTACCAGGGAAAAAGAAAAAACTAAAATACAACAAAGCACTCTAAAACTCATGGGTTTAAAACAATAAGCTTTTATTATTGCTCTGAAGTCTGTTTGTCAAGAGGGCAGAATCACAAATCTGGGCAGAGCTCCCTGAGCTCCCCTTAGGAACAGCTATAGCCCTAGGTGAGTTGCCTGCAGCTGACTAGTCAGTGATGGTCTCATTCAAGTGTCTGGCCTGCTGGCTGTGGAATGAAGCACTGAAGGGGCTTCAGTGTTGTGTCTCTCATCATGTAGTAGGCTAGCTAGGGCTTGTTCTCATGAGAACCGCACAATTTCAAGAAAGGGAGCAGAAGCAGGCAAAGCTACCTAAACTAATGCAAAGGCAACCACATTCAAGCAGCTGCATATTATTATTTGGGAGCCAGCACAGACTCAAGGGGTGGGAAATAAGATATGCTGCAACAAAAGGGGCATTGTGTCCATTTTTGAAAAAAAAAAATGCTTTAAGTAACAGAAATGCACAATATAAAGCAATAGGGCCAAATAATAGATATATAATGAGTATTAGAAAAAGGAAGTAAGTGAAATGAAAAGGTTTCTATGCCAGAAAATTAATTAATTCTTTTGACAATTATTCAGTGAACATCTCCTGGTGGCTAGGCACAATGCTGGCCATGGGGATGCAACAGGAGAGTGACTTCAGACTAACCCCTTTTGTATTTTAGGGCAAGAGATAAATAAGGACACACTCCCTTCAATGCATCATGACCAGTGCTGTTTCAGGGGAACTGTGGATAATTATGGTGACTCACAGGATGGTACCTACCAGTTTGGGGCAGAAGGAACCAGTGATTGCTTCAGAGAACAAACTCTGAAGCAAGATTTAGGATACTAAACAGGCCAACAAGGGGTGGGGAATAGAGAAGAGCACTTAAGGCAGGGGAATAGCATGTGCAGTCTTCCAGAGACAGGAGAGGGTGCGCCTTATTGATTAAAGATGGCTGGATTAAAGGAAGATAGGAGTTGAGAGAGGCAGATAAAAATACATGCAATGACACCTAAGGAACTGAGATTTTACATGGAAAAAATTTGTAACTAGTAGGTAACAAGATCAGACTGGCATGTTAGAAAAACCACTTGCTGCCCTGGCTGGTGGCCCAGTGGATAAGGCACTGGCCTGTGAACCCAAAGGTCTCTGGTTCAATTCCCAGCCAGGGCACATAACCAGGTAGCAAGCCATGTCTCCAGCCAGGTCCATAGTTGGAGGCAGGTGAAAGGCAACCATACATTGATGTTTCTCTTCCTCTCTGCTTCTCTCCCTTTCCCTCTCTCTAAAAATAATAAATCTTTAAAAATAATAAAAAAATAATTAAAAGCAGCAAGAAAAACCACTTGCCCTGTTAGTGTAGAAGAAAAGGTATTTTTTAGTTGAGGGCTGTGTGTGAAGGAAAAGGATAAGATGAGATTCAAGAAGTCCAGTTAGGCTATTTGAGCAACCCAAGCATGAAAAGAGACAGAAAGAGAGAAAAAGAGAAAGAAAGAGAGAGAGAGAGAGAGAGAGATGATAGGAGGGTGGTGTGGAGGGAGTATTTCAAAGGTAAAATCTTTCAAAGGAAAAATCTCCAGGATGGGTAATTGCCACAAGGAGATAGGAAATTCTAGAATATTGTCTGGAATTTCTGACTTCAACCAGATAGATAGGTAGATACGTATATGGTGATAATATTCAACAAGACAGAAAGCTCAGCTAAAGAGAGTCTCCTTAATTGAACACAAAATTTGATTATAAGCTCTCCAGTAGCAAAGGTAAAGAGAAACCAAGATAAGTGACTTATCTCACAGTTTCCTAACAGGGAGCACAGGCATGCATCATGAAAACCAAACTTCCTCATGTCTACAAGGGGAATCTATCGAGGGGATCTCCATGGAAAGGACCAGGAACCAAATATAGACAAGGTCTTTGGTAGTAGTCTTATAAAAGATGCAGAAATGTTCTTTACAGGCCTGCTGTGTGTATCAACCCTTGATAAGACCCAAGAATAAGATGTCAAATCACAGCTGTGTAGAGTCACTTGTATAAAGAAGTCAGTGAGTGTTCTCTGGATATCTCTCTTGCTAAAGAGCTTTGAGCTCTTTAACATCTAGAAAAGTGAGGGATTAGATAAAAATTAAAGGAACTGGCACTAATTAATACATTTTATTTTATAAACTTGAAATTAAGAGTTCATGACCTTTGGGTACAATTAGTGCCCCAGGGCAATTTTAAAGAAAAAAAAATACAAAAGCCTAATTCCTGCAAAAACCACAAACATAATCAAATAATTTAGAACTTCATTTTTAAATGTTGAAGCAATTAGAATCCATTGTGGGTATTTTTTTAATTACAGTTTTTCTGATTACTAAAGTAACTCAGGTTTATTACAGAAAATTGGGAAAGTTTAAAGAAGTAGACACAGCAACAGTCACCTCTAACCCTAACAAAGATGACTAAGTTACTATTGTGGTGTATATAACATCTCATTTTTCTAGGCCTAGATGTAAGGATATATGTTTCTCTTTAAAAAGTTGGAATCAGGCTGATTGAGGTGTGTTATATTCTTCTTTTTGCTCTCACATTTGCCAATGAAAAACAAAGGAACTTTGTTCTAAAGGAATTCAGTATTCCAGTGACCTCTCTTAATTCTTTAAAATGTATGTCTTTTGTCACTTGTGCAGGCTTTGATGTACCTGTAGTGCTCTGCTTGTCCTCACTAGCTTTCTGAAAAAGAGGAGAGATTGGTGAATTTGACTTATTCTTGCCAAGGACTTAATTGTGTCATTTCTAATAGAGATCTTGGTGTTTGAAATTTTAGCACAGCGAGAAAGTAATATGCTAATGCACTGTGCTTCACAGAAAGCACAAAAATAATTAGCAACCCCAAGGCCACTCCTGAACAGGCTGTGGCCTTCTGACTCCTTTCCTGGGGGACTTTCCAGGGGAAAATTTCTTCTGATTACACAGGGGCAAAGCATTTATTCTTTCTTTCTCTTCCCTGCAGTGTCATTGTAGTAGATAGAGATGGCCACAATACTTTACTTACTATTTCTTCTGTTAAGAGGTAAAATCTATTTTCTTACTCTTAAATCAAGGCTTGTGATGTGCAGATGTGAAGTGTGTCAGCTCAGAACCCGTGACTTTTGGGTCTGGCAATGTCTCTTTATGTTGCTACATTTCCAATACAAAAACAAGCCTGGGCTAGCCTGTTGGGTGATAAAAAACCACATGGAGAAAGGGCAGTGCATTTCAGTTAAACCATTATAAATCAGCAACCCCAGCTGATTGTGAGTAAGCCCAATTGAAATCAGCCAAGTGCAGTCCAGAGAACTGAAATTAATAACAAAATTGAAAGCTAAATAAAGAGTAGTTTTGCATTAGTCATGTTTGGGATAGTTTGTTACACCGAAAAAGCCAACTGATACAGTCACTGAGCATATGTGAAATAGGTCTAAGCACATCTGCCAGTTCAAATGTTACACTGATGAGGCTTGATAAGCCCTACAAAGGCAGGTGCCAACCTCTGTTTTAATCACTGTAGTAGCACCATGTCTACCACAGTGCTGGGCACATAGGTGGTATCTAAATGGTAATAAGGACATATATTGAATGCTTACTTATGTACCTGGCCCACACTATGCTACATGCTTTTACTTTGACTATAGTATTTTGTGGTGAAAAGAATAATGTTTCCAACCCACTGCAACCCTCCCCCAAAAGATGTCTACATCCTAATCCCCAGGACCTATGAGTATGTTATCTTACATGGCAAAGGGGTTTTGAAGATGTGATTGAGTTAAGGATCTTGAAATGGAGAAATTATCCTGGATTCTCTGAGTCCCAAGTAATTTCAAAGGCCTTAAAATAAGAAGGCAAAAGGACTAAAGACTGAGTAAGGAGACAGGACTATGAAACTAGAGGTTGGAGAAAGGACTTTTACAGAGTGCCATCCCCAAATTCCCCACAGTCCATGGGTCTGGGGATGCAGAAAGGAGATAATAAAGCTTTTAAGGTACTTTGCATACCTATGGTTGGTAGCTAGTTTCTTAATTATGCAGGTGGTTGTGGCTTTTTCTTGGCACCAGTGAGAAGGTAGGGACTTTGACCCTAGAGTGATGGTGGAGAGCTCATAGGGCCTGTGTGAGATTTCCCACAAATAGCCATGACTAGTCATCATACCCACTGCATTACAGGTCAAAGTTAGGATTTAAATGAATGGAGGAAGCCATTTTTGCACGCTGGACCATGGAATTTGAAAGACCGCAGAGGGACCCTATGTTAGGTCTTGCAGTGTGGCAGACCAGAGCTATAGGCTCTGAATTCTGGGAGACCATCTCTGGGTTGGTGGTGAAGAAAAACCTACTTGGAGCCTTCAGGAGATTTGGCATATGGTTTATTAGAGGTGGCAGCAGACTAACCACCGAAAGGCAGGGCTCATGGGGATGTTGGCAGGCCTCTGCTCACTTTTTCCACTCCCAGACAGCAGCTTCCTAGCTTATAGCAGAGGCATTTTATATACCTTAGAACAAAGAAGCAGCTTTCCCAGAAGCAACATCTGCTAATTCAGAGTTGTTATAATGCTTGCCCTTGAGTCCCTATGGGAACAAGATTAGTTCCTAGGCTACTCCATGGGAATGAGATTAGCTCCAAGGCCATTAGTTGGCAGACTCCAACAGAAGGCCAGCCATGTACAGAGAAAGAAAAACAGGGGACCAGGACTTCTGTCCTGTCACCCCACCAGTTCATCATGAAGTCTGATGGGAAGAAGGGCTCCTGTCTTCCATAAAAAGAAGCACAATGGAAGAAGCATGTTTGAGGAGCATGATGGAGTGGCAGGTTGTACCAGCTATGTGAGAAGAAGTAGCTATGCAGTTTGCAGTCAGAATTCGGCTGTGTAGCCTAGCCTAATAAGAAAGCAAGTATGCTGCTGCTTTGGTTATGCCAGTTCCAGTTGACTCTGGGGCCACCAGGGTTTCTGCCTTATGGACATGAACTCTCTTTGGACTCTTGGAGCTCAGGACATGCAGAGAGGATGCTCTCAGGACTTGTGACTTTCCTAGATTTTACCATAATCCAATATAACATGGTACATGCTTTCCTGGACTATTATATGGAGGTGGATGGCATCATACCCCAGATCCTGAAGGAGAGAGGTGACAGATATGAAATGGGGAACTGTTGGGCTTGGTCCTGGTTTATAGCCTTTTGGGGAGCAAGGGAAGTACTGGGTCTCATGGGAGAACAGGGCACTGAGCCGAAGTGCTCTCAATGCCCTTAAGGTTGGAATGCTGTAAATGAAGACCTGTTTTTCTCAATACTAATACTTGGGTCTTATACCAAGGTGCCACATGAATGAGCACTCCCCTCTCCCCACCTTGCTCAGTAACTGGGCTACGAGTTAAGGAATGTAGGTACCTCCAGAGTTGGAAAGGGCAGTGGATTGGCTCCTCCTCTGAAGCCTTAAGAAGAAATGTAGCCCTGCAGATACCTTGATCTCAACCTTCGGATCTCTAGAACTGTATGAGAATTAATACATGTTGTTTTAAACCACTGCTTGTATTTATTTGTTACAGCAGCAATAGGAAATGCATACAGATTTAATCCTCACAATACCTTATAAAGTAAGCACTATAGTCATCATTTTCATTTGACATATGAGGAAATTGAGGTTCAGACAGGTTAAGTAATTTGACCAGCTATTAAGTGGCAGAACTGGATCAAACTTTGTCTCTTAAAATTTATGCTGTAGAGCTGGAACAGCATGCTGATTCTGTCCCCTTATAACAGGTTGATGATTATTATAATCCTTGGGTTATTTTACATAGACAGAGCTGAACATGTGCCACCCACTCTTAAGAATCTTCAGTCCCTGGAACTAATGTAACAAAGCCCTTTATAAAGCAAGAGTTCCTTTAATAAAGGAGGCCTGGTTCCTAGACTGAATATGAGCCAACATAGAATTGACAAATCAAACCCTGCTAGACTGAAGTTATTTTGTGCTTTATTTTGCTCTGGACCCTACACCATAATTGGCCAACTTCCAAAATCCTCCAATAAAAACTTGTTCTTCTGGCACATGCCTCCAGTTCTCCCTTACCCTTAAGACTTGTCCAGACCCCAGATCCAAGAGACAGATTTCAACGGTGCTTCCAATCTCATGCAAGTTGACAGAAAGGCAATAAAACCCTTTTCTTTTCTCTAAAGCCAGTGGCATAGTTTTGGCTCCTATTAGTCATGCAATGGAACTTTTCTTAGTGACAAAGCCTCCTGGTGAGATGATGAGAGAGCCCTGGGTATGGAGTCCACATGGGTCATACCCCTATTAAAAATGGGAATCGGGAGTCAGATCAGATAACTTCAAACCACCCCAGAAAATCTGGTGATTTTCTGTGATTTTTAAACATTGAATTGGCATATTTTAATGCTAGGGTCACTATTCATAAAAAAAAAGCAGGCAAGACTCAGAGGGGCTCAATCATGCTTAGAGAGGAAATCTCTAGAAATACAGGGCAGACCATATCATACTAGGACTTTTGAGAAACAGGAGATTGTCACAATCCTCATTGGTAGCTGTCCCTCAAATTTTTAGAGTGAGCACTTCAATTGCCTTCCCACCATCCATTTACCAGCCCTGAGCATGATGGCTCCTGGCTGCACTGAAGCAGCCCCAGACCAAGAATGGGCTGTTATTGGACTAGCCATTCAGTGTAATCTCATCTCCCCTACTTCCAAGATTGATGCAGATACTGACTAGCATGCTAATCAGGCTTTTGTTCAATGACTAAAGAAAGAAAAGCTCTCTCTTGCTTTAGAAAGCTTTAAATAGAGGTCTGAGGCCTGGGCCTGCTATGGCCACTTTGCTACATTGAATAAGCCAGTTTGAAGACAAAGTCAGAACCCAGAGAAGAGTAAAACTGAGAAACTGAGCCAGATCCTTGATTGAGCTATTTCCAAAGTCTAACCCACCTCTGAACTTCTAATTTATAAAAACTAATAAACTCCCTTTGTATATTAATATTGCTTTGTGTGGTTGTGTGTGTATGTGTGTGTGTGTGTGTGTGTGTGTGTTTTAAAGCAAGACTATTCTAAGAGACACCAATCAGTCACTTCTAAGCTATCTATGTAGAAAGGAAGTAATCAAATCTTTCAGATAATTTAGATTCTTGGGAGAATTATTTGGCTCCTGATCATCTCTTTCCTCACATCTGTCACCTTCCCTATAATCAATCCCAGCTCCCTGTGTCCATAATATCTGGTATGAGTCTAGTAAGCCTATTTTAGAGATAGTTTTCCTGCTTTATATCAATGCATATTTCTTTGCATTCTATTCTACCATGGATGTCCATTTTTGTTTGAATTTCTTCATCATCAATCCCATCTGGTCTGATATGCCAATCCTAGCTCAGCTTGAAGCTATTGACTAGACCCCATATATTGGTGGTAAAACCCCTGAGCCTAACCTGTCTCCCAAAGGGGGACTGGGGAGGCCTGACATTTCCACTATTTAAACCCTCTGAGTGATTGAATGGGCTCAGGATAGAGAATACTGCTCCATTATCTGCACTGGATGCATTGTCAAGCAGGCAAGAATTATTAAGGGAGCAATGTGCCTTCCTAGACGTCACCAAAGCAGGGGCTAGACTGGCCCAGATTCAAGATGCTATGAAAGGCAACCCCATCTAGGGAGCCAATCAGAGGCTGAAGAGTAAAAGGATCTGTGTTCTAGTCTCAGTGCACCCACTAAAGGGCTATAAGATCTGGGCCAGTTTACTTAAGTTCTCTGAGCCTTCTTTCATGGATTTTGAGCCTGAAATTCCTGTAGATGTTTCGGGGGGCCAATTTTTCTAATGAGAATATCCATAGTTTTTCACTATATTATCAAAAGAGTATATAACACTGGAATTTAAGATATATATATATATATATATATATATATATATATATATATATCTTTTCAGCATTGGCAGTCTGTGATTCTAGATAAGTTACTACAGTGGAATCCCTTTTAAGATCACATTCAAAGGCAAGATCAGACTTCCAATCAAGATGGAGGCATCTCCCTTACAACTAGAAGAAATTTATATCTGCCTCAAAACTAACTAAAAACAATGCAGAAATTTCAGAAAATCAAACTACATGGAAGTGCACAAAGAAAGAAGGAAATAAATACTCAGACAGACAGGTAGTAGATGCAGAGCTAGAAAGAAGACCAGCAGTGGCAGCACTGGAACTGAAGCTGCAGTGAACAGTGTGGTCATACATTTAAACCAGGGAAATAATCCTGGGGCCAGACCACATAGCCCACAGTTCTAGTGCCAGGGAAAATTGGGCCAGTAGCTGTGGTGGCAACATGTGGGTTGAGGTAGCAGCGAAAAGCAAAGAGCATTTATACATTTAAACCTGGGAATCAATCTTGGGCCAGACCATTCAGTCCATGGTTCCAGCACCATAGAAAAATAGAGACAGTAGCTATGATAGCAGCAGGGGAACTGAAGCCACAGTGAAAAACATAGTCATACATTTAAACCTGAGAACAATCCCAAGGTCAAACTTCACAGCTCACATTACTTTTGACTGTGAAAAACCAGTGGGGGTTGGGGAAGAGGAAGAAACTGCCAGTCTCAACTGGCAAGAGGCATTGTTTACCCTAAGACCCCTTCCCCACTTACAGTGCCACATTGAGGTGAAATGGGTCACTTCTCACTGATGAATACCTAAGGCTCCACCCCTTACAACATAACAGGTGTGACGGCTTTACCTAAGACACAGGCAAACAACTGTCAAGTTGAGGAGACTGTGAATTATGGCCAATAAAAGGAAACAAATCAAGGTTCCAATGGGAGAACTAAGTGATGAGGAGATGGCCAATCTAATAGTTGAGGAGATAACCAACTTAACAGGTGCACAGATTTAAAATGCTGGTGATAAAGATGATCATAGACTTGACAGACATGTATGAGTACAGCAAACACTGAAAGGAAAAAGTGAAGGCTAGGATAAGTGAAACAAAGAAAAATCTACGTGAAATCAATGGGAAGGAAACCAGGGTTCAAATCAATGACTTGGGGCATAAGGAAGAAATAAACCATCCACCAGTATAAAACGAGGAAACAAAAATTTTTAAAAAGGAGAAACTTAAGAACTTGTAGGATAACTTTAAAAGTACCAACATTTGAATCAGGGGTACCAGAAGGAGAAGAGGAAGAGCAAGAGATTGAAAACTTGTGTGAAAAAAATGAAGGAAAATTTCCCAAATATGGCAAAGGAACTAGACATACAAGCCCAAGAAGCACAGAATCCAAAACAAGCTAAACCCAAAGAAGTTCACACCCAGATACATCATAATTAGAATGTCAAAGGTTAAAGATAAAGAGAGAATCTTAAAAGCAGCAAGAGAAAAGAAGTTACCTACAAAGGGGTTTCTATAAGATTATCAGCTGATTTCTCAAAAGAAACTGCAGGCAAGAAGAAACTGGCAATGTGTATTCAAAGTGATGAAAAGCAAGGACCTACAACTAAGATTACTCTATCTAGCAAAGCTATCATTTAGAATGGAAGGGCAGATAAAGTGCTTCCCAGATAAGATAAAGCTAAAGGGGTTTATCATCACCAAACTATTATTATATGAAATGTTAAAGAGACTTACATGAGAAAAAGAAAATCAAAACTACGAACATTAAAATGACAACAAACAACTATCAATGACAGAATCTAAAAAAATTTTAAATAAAAGCTAAACTAAAAAAAAAAAAACAAAAACAGAGTAGGATCAGAATCATAGGTATGGAGATCATTGGGAGACTTACCAGCTGGGTGGGAGGGGGGAAAGGGGCGAAATGAAATGGTGCATGGATTAGGAAACCTAATTGGTGGATACAAGATAGAGGAAAGATAAAAATAATATAGAAAAGAGTAAAATCAGGGAACTTATCTGCACAACTCATGGACATGAGAGGGTGGTATTGTGGGAGGGAATGGGGGTCCTGAGTGGAAGGGAGCAAAGGGAAAAGAAATTGGGACAACTCTAACAGCATAATCAATAAAATACACTTTAAAAATAGGCAAGATTGGCCCTGGCTGGTAGCTCAGTGCATAGGCACTGGCCTACAAACCCAAAGATTGCTGGTTCGATTCCTAGCCAGGCAACATAACAAGGTTGCAAGCCAGGTCTCCAGCTAGGTCTGTAGCTGGAGGCAGGTAAAAGGCATCCATACATTGATGTTTCTCTCCCTCTGCCTCTCTCCCTTACCCTCTCTCTGGAAATAATAAATAAAATCTTAAAAAAAAAAAAAAAAAAAAGAGAGAGACAAGATCACATTCATAAGATGCAAATTGTGAAAGTCAAAATTGCCCAAGTTCTTCAATTGCATATAAAACTCAAAATTGTATATAAGTCCAGATTGCATATATTATCCTCTATAAGAATTCTTAGGCACACTAACATGGGAAACCACTGAGCTAGACTTATAGAAGTGAGAAATTTGATACAAGGGTATGCAAGTGTGTCCTGAGCAGACGGGTGAGTGTGAGCAGAGATATATACAGTGTGCATGTGATCAACTGGTAAAATTTTAGTAAAACAAACAACATACCACAAAAATGTTATATTTTGAAATAAATTTATTCTTATATGTAAATACATAAACATAGTCATTATTTTTCAAATTGTTCAAAAAAGTCTCAATTTGCTGCAATAATAGGCTTGATTTGACTTCTGAATCTTGAGCACGCTTTCATTAACTTTTCTTTATCCACGGACGTCATCATGTTTTTCAATCTTAGCTTTAACAGCCTCTTTATTGGAATGAGGTTGTTTATTAACTTCTCTCTCACAAATGCTGTATACATAATAGTCTAAAGGATTTGCATCTGGTGAGCTAGGTGGCTAGATTCCCTTTGACCAGAATTCAAGCACATTGACAAAGAAATTCTTGCATCTTTTTGGCGTTATATGCTGGTATACTATCTTGTTGGAAGAGAAAATGACATCCATTTGCAACTTGCTTCATCTATGGTACAACTACTTCTTTCAAAATGTCAATGTAAATATCAGCAGTCACCATCAAGACTTGTAGGAAAAAATGCAGGGTCATGATACCTCCTTCATTGCTGACAACACCTAACACCATCACTATAGCAGGAAATTTAGTTTTCATGACAATTGGAACTTCATTAAGATTTTCACAGAGCCACCTGTTGTTTCTTCTGTTGACTGTTTGATCCTGCTGAGAATTCTTTTCATCGGAGAAGAAAATCAGAGGGATTTTTTCTTTGGGATTATTCAATTTCCTTGCTTTTTCAAAGCGCCTTTCCTTTGTCTGCTGTGTCATAAACTGGCCTCTTCTAAGAACATATACGATCTGTATCTGATGTCTTCAGCAATAGCCTTGCAAACCATTGCATCCAGGACCTGCAATTCTCTTGTTACGGAGCGCATTGACTTTCCTGGATCTTCACTGATGACCTCCTGGATTCTGAGGACAATATCTGGACTTGTGTGATCCTTGTGTACCTTAAGCATTTTCCTTGTTGGTGTAGTGACATCAGGATCATCATCATACACCTTCTTCACATTGTAAACTGTACATAAAGGGATTTTATTGAAGTCTGCAATTTCCTTAGCAGTTTGCCGTGCACTCAGTCCAGAAATTATGGTTGCTATAACACTATATTCCTTTAACTTGATGGTTGCTCTCAGAATTTACTACTTTATATCTGAAACAATCATGCTAAATCATAATCTTAGAAACATAGTTTTTCAAAATTAATAAGCACATGAAATGAGGAGAGGCAGAGTTATTGCTACTTTATCACATGCACCCTGTAGACATGAATGTGGGGTGCTAGGGGACCGGGGAACATCCTTTGTGTGTGTAGAAATGCAAAATGTTGGGAGATTAGAATGGAGAGAAGGGTGGAGCTGAGTGTTCAAGGCTTTGGGAACTTTGGTAAGGGTCTAGAGCTCTTGTGGGGAGGAAGGGCAAAGGGTGTGTACACATAGGTGGGACATCCAATAAAGCTCCTCCTCTAGGCAAACACAGCTCTGGGCCTCAGAAACACTGCAGCGTGGCTGGATCTCAGATGGCTTGGCTACATCTGCCCACACAATACCTTTGGTTCTGTCCAGAGGATTGGCTAGAGAAACATAAAGCCTTTTTTCAGAAATTAAACTTGCTCATCCAGGAGTGGCTTATTGGATTAACAGTGTAGTTCTGTGAGAAATCAATGGAAACTCTTTTTACTCATGCATTTCTTATCTATTGATGCACAAAAAAGAATCCTTAAATTTAGTGGCTTCAAACAACAAGCATTTACCCTCTCAGTTTTTCTGGCTTATGAGCTTAACTGCAACTAAGCTGAGTGGTTCTGACTCCCAGTCTCTTGTGAGGTTGCAAGATGTTAGCTGGGGCTGCATCACCTGGAGGCTTGACCAGAGCCTTCTGGTGGTGGCTTTCTCACATGGCTGTTGGCAGGAGGCCTCAGTTCTTTACCACACAGGCCTCTCTGCAGGGCTACTTGAGTGTCCTCATGAAATGACAGCTGGCATTCCTGGGAGATGGTGATATAAGAGACAGCAAGGAGGGAGCCAAAATGCCTTTTATGCCCTAATCTTGGATGTCACCCAATGTCACATCCTCTAAATTCCATTGATTCTAAGTGGGTCCCTAAGCACAGCTTACACTTAAGGGAGAGGAATTAGGCTTCATCTTTTGAAGGGAGGAATATCAAAGGATATTGGACGTATTTCAAAGCTACCATAACTCAATCTAGAATAGTGATTTTTAAGAATGTTTTTAGGTGTGACAGCCCAGGTGGGAATATTTCTATATTAATGGTCTCAGATTTTGGTGTGCTTGGATCATCTGGAGGTGCTTGTTAAGACTAAAAATTACTGTGCCCATCTTCATGATGGTTTATATTGAGAGTCTGGAGTGGGGCCTAGAAACTGGCAATTTTGGATAAGTCCCACAGAATATTCTGATGCAGGTTACTGGGGTCCAGAAATCTGCATTTAATAAGACCCCAAAGTTATTGTGTCATTGGTAATCTGTAAACTTGCTACCATTGAAATTGGCAATAATCAACAATTGAATTGGCAGTGTCAGAAACTCCAGTACAATTGGGAATAACCATGTGGATAATCTGATTGAGGGCCAAAGCAGAAATGGAAGAGCACTCCCTGTGTGTGTACATGCCTATGACAGGGAGAGCTCAGAAATCACCTCTTTCTCTCTCTCCTGGGCAGAGTCCCACAAGCTTTTCAACCCTTTACTCCAGACAGCCACTCCTGTCATCCAGAGTTGACATGAGACTTGAGTCTGTTTGCCATCCTCGATATAAGGCCATCAGTCCAGGAATCTGCTTAGTTCAGACACATGACTCTGGTTTGAAAATCCTGGCAAGTAAGATTTCTATAGCACATTCTGAAAGTAGCTAAACAAAGCTTTTATTTATTCCATACTTGAAAGGCAATGATGAGATGGAAGGGAAATGACACTTGGTGGGTCCAGGAAGGGAAGGCCTTGACCAGCATGATTAAAACACTAGGATGCTTGAGTAAGGGAATCACAAAGAGGCACATGATTCCCCCTTGATAAGGACCAGGGTTTACCAGATGACCCAGAAAGTGGCCCGTTGTTTAGCACTGTTTGGTTTTTCACTCAGGCTCTCAGGAAATTTGCCAAGAGACCCTCTGAGTATCCATCCATTTTCTGGGCTTCTCTTGACCTTTTTTTATGGGATGGTTTATGTCTGCTCTTTTGGCCCTGGAGGGGAACCCACACAAGAAATGCTAGGTCAGCTGCTGGGGCTTTTCCTTCTTTTCTTTTTTAAATTGTATTTATTTTTTTTAGATAGAGGGGAAGGAAGAGAGGCAGAGAGGGAGAGAAATAACAATGTATAGTTATCTTTCACCTGGCTGGAGATCTGGCTTGCACCCTGGTTATGTGCACTGGCTAGGAATTGAACCAGTGACATTTGGGTTCACAGGCCAGCACCTTATCCACTGTGCCACCAGCCAGGACTGGAGCTTTTCTGTTTTAAACTGGGTCACTATTGGCTCCGTCTGCCTAGCCTGAGTCAAAACTGACCCATCAAAGGGCAAAGAGCTAATGAGCTATCACACCAACTGGGGAGAGGTAAGGGTTAGAAGCCCCACTGCTAATAACTGCAGCAGAGCCCTGTGTGCATACTCCACCACAGTTCAACCACACAGCTCAGGGACCTGATGGCCCTAATGGTGGCTGTGGCCACAGACACATCTCCCTGCAGGTCCTATGGTCTTCATGTGTCAGATTTTTATGAAACCTCAGAGTCAGGAAAGCTGTTCCTCAAGAGGCCAGAAGTCAGCATGGGGAAACCTTCCCATAAGAGAAACCTTCCCCTAACCTTCCTCCCTCTGCTACTTCTCTAACTGAACCATTTCCAAGGTGATTGTAGCTACATGATTTTCTTTTCTTCTCCTCATACTTAATCTTGATCCTTGTTTAAAAAAAAAAAAAAAGTCAGAAAATAGAGATACAGAAAAAATTGAACCTGCACCTAAAGATGACTGTTAATGTATCAAAATATTCCTTCTAGGCTATACACCCTTTCTCTGGACATGAGTGCATACATAAGTACTTATAACTACTGACATTTGAATGGGATAATTCTTTGCTGTGAGGTTGTCCTATGCATTGTGAGATCTTTAGCAGCATTCATGGCTTCCACATTTATGACAACCAAATATGCCTCCAAGCATTACCCAATGTCCCCTGAAGGGCAAAATGAACCTTAGTTTAAAATCACTGATATTGCACACATACAAACACACAATTTATAAAATGGAATCATATTGAGAATGCTGCCTTCTTTTAAAAATATTTAATATGTCATGCCAGCTTCTAGAAATTTGCATGCCAACTTCTAGAAATTTGCAGCATGATTTGCAATGGCTGAAGACCTGTCCCTCAAAAGGGCTCATATATGAAGTAACTTATATCACCAATTCCCCCATTATTGAACCTTGTATAAAAAACTGAAATTAGACTGCACACCTTCATTATATGCTGACTTTAAAATTGAAGATGTCATGCAAGTACTGTATGATTTCACTCATATTTGGAATCAAATAAACAAACTGAACTAACAAGCAAAGTAGAGACAGACTCATAGATAGTAGGTTGACAACTCCAAGGCAAAGAAGGGTTAGGGGGATTAAGCAAAAAGGAAAAAAAAAAAAACCTCAAGTACATGAACAGTGTGGTGATTGTGGCAGGGAGCAGGGTCTAAGGGGTTAAATAGTAATGGAAAAAATACAATTAAAAAAAGGGAAAAAATTAAGATGTCATGAATAGTTGTCCACATTACAGCTATGGGATATTTACCAAATTAGTCAACTCTCTAAACCTCAATCTTCCCACCTGTAGAATGGGAGGGTTGGGTACTGCAGGAATATGGTACCAGAATAAGCACTTGTGCCTAGCACAGAAAATGCCTGCAACAGTGGGCCACCGCTGCAGTTCAAGTCCTTGTTAGGATCACCATCTTGGTTTTTAAAGTGGCTATTAGTGGCCATCCCTCATATAGAGGCACCAAACATTAAATTAGTTCCTATTGTTGGATTTTGGGTGGTTTATGAATTCCCATGATCATAAGAGACCCTGACATTAGTATCATTATAGTGTCCTCTGGTGTCCTGGGAAACCAGTAAAAGAAAATAAGCTAACTCATCTGTCACAACCACAACCTGGGACAAGGAAACAAGTTACAAATTATTTTATTCATGGCCTAATTTTAGAAACATTTCTAAGTGTTAGGTCCTACTTTCTCTGGCCCTTCAAGCCCTGCCAGGTACTAGCTTTCTGATACTGAGTCAAAGTGCTAACTGTAGGGCTCTTAGGTTAAACATTGGGTGCTTTTCTCTGCTTTTATGTCAAGTCCAAGCTCCCTTCTTCCTTCCCTGAGATCATTCTAGGGTTCTAGTCAAACATCTGTGAAGCTCCCCTTTTATTTTTTTTTCTATTTGCTTTTAAGTTATGAATATGCACTATTTGATATATACCATACAATATGTGTGTACGGAGACATATTTCTACAGTTTAAAAAGCAATAAGAAAATGAATATATCCCTGTATCTGACACCCAGGCCAAGAAACAGAACATTCTATACCCAATCAGAAGAGTCCACACACATGTCTATCTCTTCTGCAGGAAGTTTTTTGGGGGCTATGGAAAGGAAGGGAAGGGTCCATTAGGGTGCCCTTTGACTACAGCCTTGGGCACATTAGTTAATTCTGAGAGCTGAGGTTTCTTGTCTTTGAAATGGAGGATGGATGTGCAGATTGGATGAGATACTTCTTTTCACAAACCTTGGAGCATGGTTCTGGCAGTAAGAAGGTGTCAAAGCACAGCGATTGTTGTTTTTATTATGATGGAGAGTTCCTGGATAGAGACTTAAAAATGTGGTCCTTACCTGGCCCTGCCAATCCTTAGTTCTGTGATTCCACAGGACAAGTCCTGGGCCTTGGTTTCCTCAAGTGGAAAGTAAAGAGTGCAAGTTCACTAAAAACTTGCAGACTTAATTTCCTTCTGTCTCTAGCCCTGTGTTAATTATTAAGCCAGAACTATGCTATGAACTTGCTATGAAGCAAGAACTTTGAATTATTCAAGGGCTCAGTAAGTAGTGCCCTTAGCCGGAACCTAGACAAAAATAATGTGACTGATCCAAGGTCACATGGCCACAAGGTGTTACCAGCTGCATATGGATCATTTTATTTCACTTTGAAGAAAACCTACTGAATACATCCTATTCTTTGATGCTTTGTTGTTAATGTGAAAACTGAGGCTCAGAGAGGCTGCATGGCTTGTCCACAGTCATACAGCACACTAGCCTTTTCTAACATTAAGCCTGTGCTCTAAACCAGCCCATCACAGACTTCAATGTGCACTGAAATCAAGTACAGACCCTGCTAAAATGCAGATTCTGATTCAGCAAGTCTGAACTGGGACCTGAGATTCTGCATTTCTAACATTCTCAGGCAATGCTCATGCTATTGGTCTTCTCGCCACCCCATTTTTCATTTAGTTATTTATTTTTAAATATTTTAGTTTTTATTTTTAGAGAGAGGGGAAGAAAGAGAGAGAGAGAGAGGGAAAGACACATCAATTTAATCTCAAAAACAAAAACAAACAAGCAAAATAGAAACAAAGTCACAGATACAGAGAACATTTTTATGGTTGCCATATGGGAGGGAGGTTGGGGTTATAGATGAAAAAGGTAAATGAATTAAGAAGTACAAATTGGCAGTTACAGAACATTCAGAGAGATGTAGATTACAGTATCAATCAGTTTCCTCTCATATATCCCCGACTGGGGACCTTGCCCAAAACTCAGTCATGTGCCCTAACTAGGAATCAAACTGATAACGTTTTGGTTTGCATGCCAGTGCTCAATCCACTGAGCACACCAGCCAGGACTTCATTTATTTTTTTATTTTGTTTGTCTTTAAATAATGCTTTATTTTTCAATTATAGTTGATATATGATATTATATTAGTTTCAAGTATACAATCTAATGATTAGACGTTATTTAACTTATTAAGTGATCATCCCAATAAGTGTCATACACACCTGGTCCCATACATAGTTATCAGAATATTATTATATTTCTGATGCTGTAACACATCAATGGCAGGAGTTACTCTCAGGCCGAATGGCTGCAAGTACTGGCTGTGACTGCCAACCACCATGGAGGATCAGCTGTACAGGGGCTCCCCCCACATAGCAGTACTTTCTTCAGCCTGGCTCTGGTGCCCATTGAGCTGTATCACTTGTGAGGTGATTGGGTGATTTGATGTGGTCTGAAGCTGTTCACCAGGTATGCTGGCTCTTGGGCCTCCTAGGAGCTGCAGGCCAAGGTTAACCAATACCTGTATTTTACCTGGAGCTACCTGGAATGAGCTACAAAGCAATCTGGCTGCTACTTGTGCTAGGCTTAGAAATGCCCAGGCAAGGCCAAGCTGCTAACCAAGACTGGCTGTTTCTAGTGCTGGACCTGGGGCCATTTAGTGAGAGGTCTTGTGCACTCTGAGGCCAGGTGTTGCTTGTTTGACATATTTTAGGAAAGTCTGAGTCAAGAGCCAAGACAAGCTCTTCATATGGAAAAGTCACTGGAAATAGCTAGTGTGAGGTTGAAACTTGGGTTACCATTCCCATTTTTTAAAAAACAAATTTTATTTATTCTTAAAGTTTATTTTTTAAGTACAGTTGAAATACAAAATTATATTAGTTTCAGGTGGACAGTGTAGTGGTTAAAAATTTATGTACTTTACAAAGTGATCAATAAATCTAATACCCACCTGGCACCATACATAGTTATTATATTATTGACTATATTTCCTATGCTGTATTTTATATCCCATGACTATTTTTGTAACTACCAATTTGTATTTTCTTAATCCCTTCACCTTTTTCATGCCAGTCCCTCAATCCACCTCCCACCTAGCAACCATCAGTTAGTCTATTCTCTGTGACTCTCTTGATGTTTTGGTTATTTATTTTTTCTTTAGATTCCACATGTAAGTGAAATTACACAGTATTTCTTTCTGTGTGACTTATTTCATTCATCATAATAGCCTATAGGTTCATCCATGCTGTTACAAATGGTAAGATTTCTTTTTTTTTTTTTTTTTTATGGAAAAGTAGTATTTCATTGTATATATGTACCACCTCTTCTTTATCTATTCATCTATTGATGGACACTTAGGTTGCTTGCATATCTTGGCTAATGTAAATAATGCTAAAGTGAACACATGTATGCATATATCTTTTCAAGAAGGTGGTTTAGATTTTTTCAGATAAAAATCCTGGAATGGGGTTACATGATAATTCTATTTTTAATTTTTGAGGAACCTACATATTGTTTTCTATAGTGGCTGCACTAATTTGCATTTTCACTAACTGCATGAAGTTTCCCTTTTCTCCGCATCATCACCTATGTTTGTTTGTTGACTTGTTGATGATAGCCATTCTTATAGGTGTGAGGTGATAGCTCATTGTCTTTACCTTTTGGGTAGTGAGGCTAAGCTGAGAAGAGTGGGTGGGTCTTTAGGCTTCTTGATTTCAGTGAGCATAAACCTCATATTTTGGGATACGTTTCTCCTTGGTTACCTGCAAAGACCAGGTAAAGAAAGGAAGAGGTTGGGGAATACATATATGAATAGTAAAAACTAAAAAGCAGACCAAAACCATGATAAACCAAATTTCAGGGGCCTTGTGCTCTGTCTCTCATGACTCAGCACTTGTCCATCCCCAGCATTCAAGCACAGAGCATGTCATTGGTGCTGGCCCAGGGAGTAAAGGGAATGCTTCCCAGGTCATAGGCTTTGACCCAAATAAGCTCTGCTGCCAGGATGCATCTGTCCCAACAACATGATATTTGGGAATGGCCTTTTTACAGAGATGAAATTGGAATATAGTAACCTCTTTTCATTTAAAATATTTGTTATTTTAAAATATTTTAAAATATTTATCTAGGACTTTCAGCCAAGATGGGAGCATAGGTAGACACCCTACTTCTCCCTCACTACTAGAAGAAATGTACATCTACCTCAAAAATAAATACTAAATAAAAACAATGCAGAAAGTTCAGAAAATTGTACTACATGGAAGTGCAACAAATGAAGAAATACTCAGACAGACAGGTTGGAGGGGCAGAGAGCAGCAGCAGTGGCACCAGAGCTAAGGCTGCAGCAAAAAGTGCAGCATACATTTAAACCTGGGAAGTGACCCTACAGCCAGATTGTGCCACCCACATTTCCAGCACTAGGAAAAATAAAGCCAAAAGCAGCATGGGAACTGAGGCAGCAGCAAAAAGCATGGTCATACATTTAAACCTGAGAAGTGACTCCAGAGACAGACTGTGAAGCCCATGGTTCCTGAGCCAGAAAAAATTAAGCTAGCAGCTGTGGCAGCTACATGGGGACTGGCTATGCAGTCATATATTTAAACATGTGAAGTGATTCCAGGGCAAGACTGCAAAAGTCCATGGTTTCAGTGCCAGGAAAAATAGACTGTGAAAACCAGTGGGTGCTGGGGCAGAGGAAGAAACTGCCAATCTCAATGGACAAGTGGCATTGTTCCCTCTCAGACCCTTCCTTCACATACAGTGCCACAATGTAGTGAAACAGGTTGCCCTACATTGTCAAACTCCTGAGGCTTTTCCCCTTACAATGTAACAAGTGCAGCAGAACTACCTAAGATACAGAGGCAAACACAGAAGGCTTTCAAGCTGAGAAAACAGAAGTATGGCCCAAAAAGAGGTCAAGGTACCAGTGGGAGAACTGAGCAATGAAGAAGTAGCCAAACTAATAGATGCAGAGCTCAAAATGCTAGTAATTAAGATGCTCACAGACTTGACAGATATGCTTAAATACAACAAAGGCAGAAAGCAAGAAGTGAAGGCTAGACTATGTGAAACGAACAAACAAGCAAACAAACAAAAAATCCCACACCAAACCAAGGGTGAAGGAAGGGAAAACCAGGATTCAAATCAATTATTTGGAACATAAGTAAGAGGGGATCTAGATGGCAAAGGAGTAAGTGGGGTAACACCAATCTCCTTCCAGGACCAATCTGGAATTACAATTTAATTGGGAAAAAATCATCTGGAATAACCAACAGAACACCAGCTGGAAAGAACCCTTATAACCATAGACAGAACAGAAGAGGATGCTTCATCAAATGTGACTGGTAGGAATTGTGGTGACTTGAGAGGGCTGGTTGGACTTCCACTGGCAGCAGCAGCAGCAAAAGAGATGGAGCCAGGGACTCTACCTGAGAAAGATGGGTTCTCAACCCCCAGCTGGGCTTCCCAGGCTACAGTAACACAGCTGAGAGTAAAACAGCGTCCAGTTGTGAAAAGCAAAAAAGCCTGGGAGCACTAGAGACAGAATTATTAAAGTGATCACGAATAAAAATACATTAGTACCCACTTACCCTGGGCTCCAGCAGAGGGAGGGCAGAGTAGACTAGACACTTAAGAACAGTTTGGAGCAATGGCATGGAGGAGAGAAATGAGGGAGCAACTGACAAGGTCCAGTGCCTACTCATCCCTCGCCTGAGGGTTCCTTATAGCCCTGCCTACTGGAATCAACCCAGCTGTGACTGAGCCTGGTGCCTGATCCCAGATTTATTGATTTACAACTGAATTAATCTATACTGCCCAGAGGTGCCTGTGCCTGGTGCCTGATTACAGATTGGATTACAATTGAATTAGTTGGCCCTACTCAGTGGTGCCTAAGGTCACAGATTGATTGGTTTACAACAGAGCTAATTGGTCCTGCTCAGTGGTACCCACACCTGATAGCTGAGCACAAATCAATTGTATTATAAACTGAAGGGCACAGACAGACAGACAGTGGATCTCTGGTTGGCTCCAACAGGTGGACTAGGCCCAGGCTATGAAATGATCTGACCTCACCAGAGGTGAATCCAGAAAGTAAAGAAAGTGCATCTCTACACAATGGAAGGTTATGCCACAAAGACAGGAACTAAAAAAAAAAAAAAAAAAAAAAAAAAAAAAAAAAAAAAAAAAAAAAAAAAAAAAAAAAAAAAAAAAAAAAAAAAAAAAAAAAAAAAAAAAAAAAAAAAAAAAAAAAAAAAAAAAAAAAAAAAAAAAAAAGCCCAATCACAAAAGCAAATAAGAAGAAACACCTAAAATGGGGAGAAAAAGAAACAGTCCATCACCAAAAGGAAAGGATGAATCCCCAGAAAGAGTGCTAAATGAAACAGAGGCAAGCAAACTATCAGATCTGGAATTCAAAATAATGATGATAGAAAAGCTGAATGAGCACAGTGAGCTCAAAGAAAACTACAAACAATTCCAGGGAAACAATATACAACTCCAGGGAAGCTACAAGGAACTTACTGAGAACCACACCAGCATTAAAAAGGACACAGAAACTATCAATAAGAGTCAGGAGGAAATGAAGAATACAATTTCTAAATTGAAGAACACAGTAGAAGGAGTCAACAGCAGGCTAGAGGAAGCAGAGGATTGGATCAGTGAGCTGGAGGACAACGTAGAAAAATATTCAAAACAGTGCAACAGAATTAAATAAAAGACTGAAAAAGAATGGAGAAGTTTTAAGAGAGTTGCAGGACAACATGGGACATAAGGAAGAAATAAGCAATCAACAAGTACAGAAAGAGGAAACAAGAATTGAAAATAAGTAAGGAGAGGTATAGAAACTTTTGGGACAACTTTAAGTATGCCAAAACCTGAAGCATAGGGGTACCAGAAGAAGAAGAGGAAGAACAAGACATTGAAAACTTATGTGAAAAAATCATATACGGAAAACTTTCCAAATGTGGCAAAGGGAATAGACACAGTCCAGGAAGTACAGAGTCCCAAATAAGTTAGGCCCAAGAAGGAACCCACCAAGTCACATCATAATTAAAATCCCAAAAACTAAAGATAAAGAGAGAATCTTAAAAGCAGCAAGAAATATAGAAGAGTTACTTACCAAGGTGTTTGTTTAAGACTATCAGCTGATTTGTCAAAATAAATGTTGCAGGCAAGAACCTGGCAAGAAGTATTCAAAGTGATGAAAAGCAAAAAGACATACAACCAAAATTACTCTATCCAGCAAAGCTATCATTCAGAATGAAAGGGAAGATGAAGTGCTTCCCAGACAAGGGAAAGCTAAAGGAGTTCATTATTACCAAGCCATTATCATATGAAATGTTAAAAAGATTTACTTAAGAAAAAGAAGATCAAAATTATGAACATTAAAAACACAACAAACTCACAACTATTAATAATAGAATCTAACAAATAAAAACAAAAGCTAAGCAGGCAACCAGGGAGGGAACAGAATCAAAGATATTGGGAACATTTGGAAGGGTCTTCACTGGGAGAGGGAAAGGGAAGAAGTGGGGAAAGGCACAGGGATTAAGAAGCATAGTTGGTGGGTGTATAATAGACAAGGAGATGTTAATAATAGTACATGAAAAGGTAAAGCCAAAGAACTCACATGCATGATCCATGGACATGAACTAAGCGGTGAGGGATTGCTGGAGGGAGGAGGCTGCTGGGTGGAGGGGAGCAAAGGGAGAAGAAATTGGGACAAATGTAACAGCATAATCAATAATAAAAAATTAAAAATATTTATCTGTTTCTACCCCCTCCATGCTTACCTACCATCTTCAGGACAGCACATAGTAGGTGGGTAAGTTTTTGATAACAGGCAGATTTATTGTTGGGCTTCATCTTTCATTTGGTTTAGGTTGGCCTCCCTGCATACTCCCACAGTATAAGAACCTTGAAGGCAGCTATTCTGCCTTCCTTCTCCGAGTCTACCTTAGAGCACCCACATTGCCTTCATAGGTACTTGAGAAACTCATTGACTTGGTTGAATGTGGCAGTTACACAGGTGGGAATCCTTTAGCTCATCATTGGACATGTCATCTTTTAGTAACATTCCTGTCCCCACCCCACCCTCTTTGCTCACACTCTGGTCCTTGCTACTCTCTGGGTCTTCAGTGTATTATCTGGTTTCTCACTGTTGGTGAACATGCCTCTCCTTTGTAGGATTGGATTGTCTTTCTGCTCTAGCCCTCTCAGTTTGTATGGCCTCTCCTATCATAACCTTGGTATCATTCACTCATTAGCCACTAAACTTGTCTTCTCTCTCATTCCTCTAGGCTTAATTGCCTACCCTTCCTCAGGTCAGTTGACTTTCAAAGATAGTGGAGGTCTTCCAGTGGCCAGAAAACAACACTGGAAAGCAGAGGCTATGAAAAAAGTCTGAAGGCCTGATAAGATCTTGCTGTGGGTTCAAGTAGTAAAGTCTATTTATCTCAGGTCTGTTCCTGTGGAGAATCCCCAACCCACAGAGATCCCCCAGTGTCACAGATGAAATGAACCTTCCCAGGCAGCTTGTGCTAGGGGAGAGAAGACTGGCTGATGTCTGAAAGACAAGAGCCCCTGGCACTTCTCTCCAAAGGTATTTATTGAGTACCAACAGTGGGAGGTGCATGTACATTTTGTTGTGAAGGAAAAACTTTTTATAGAACAGGAGTTACTACTATGTTTCGACAACGATGGAAGGAACATGGAGGTTTTGCCCTATTGCATGGTCAACTAGACAAGGAGGCATCAAAGACTCCAGGGGGCTTATTAAAAATAGGGAGGGTAAGGAAGGTTTAACATTTACTGTGATTACAAAAACAAGTCAAGGAAGTTTGCTGGCTTCAAAGGAAGTATAGAAGATTCTCATGACCAGATCCCCAAAGGGGGTCCTCTGATCACAGGATCGGGGCTTGTGTGTACCTAGCCTTCCTGGTTTTCCAGTTGGGTCCTACAGACTTAGCCTGGCCTGTGATGCTAAGTCACTTTGGGAGGACCTTGACATGTTCCTTAATTCCAAATCCCTGGAGTCCTCCTCCTCTTTTCTGTAACCAAACACTGATTTCTTCTAGTCCCAGGGAGAACCACAACACATTAGAAATGTCTCTGCAATAGCGAACTAGCAGAAGACATCCCTGCAAATTTCCAGGCTGTAGTCTAGTAGAATGCTGGTTTTCAGACTGAAGAGAACAATAGTTAACCAGCATCTGAAGTCTAGCTGGCATTTCCCCCCTGGCTTCCAGACTAATAGCTCCTGATATAGATAAGCTAATTATTTGAGGAATCCTGCTTGAGGCTTGAGTTTTTTGAAGAATAATAGCCTCTTGCCAGAGGTGCCTCTACCCAAGAAGTAGGGAAATTTGTACAAAATAATGACTGTTTACTAAAGATTTTCAGGAGCCTCAAGGTTGGACTTAGATTTGCAGAGGTCAACAAACCGACTGGAAACAAAGAGATGTAGAGATTTTTCACTCTTCCTGGGATCTCTGTTGGCACCAAGATGTATGCTATTCTCAGTCACCTCTTGCCCTGCCCATTCTTCCTTTCCTTGACATAAAAGATGCCTGAATTCTGGGCTCCCTTAACATAGATTTGAGGAATCTCTAAGGCCCCTATCTTCTTGAGTGGGCAAATTTTGATTAATAAACATTTCCTTGCTCTAAAAGTTGACATTTTGAATATTGGCTTTTTGGAACATCAGGCAACACAAACTTTGAACTTGGGGAAATAGCAGACTCAGCCCTGATTACTGCTCTGAGTAGAGCTGATAATGGAGGATAAAGAATTTATTTACATCCAAGAAGGGCTATTTTTTATTACATTCCAGGAAGAGTAAAATTAGAGCTCCACTCACTGCTTCTGACCTCTTCTGGATCATCCATACCAAAAGGGACCCATTCCCTATTGATAAGAATTAGTTTTGACTTTCTTCCTCTGGCAATGTGGATTTTCCCCACACTTTTGCTGAAATTTTTGTATCGTTTGCTGCTACAGACAGGGACTTGGGACTTTTTAACCCCACCCTAGGCCCTCTGCCAAAAGCAGATGACTAAAACTTCTCTACCTACTGGTCTTGGTTGAATCTATCTCATTCCGTCCTTTCAGGATAAATTTAATGGCTACTTGCTCTGTCCAGAGGACACTATGTTAGAGCCAGGTATGCTTTTAAATGCCAAACATGTACAGTATTTACTTTGGCTGCCACCAAGGATTTCTGCTTTATATCTTATTGTGCCCATCAAGACTGGGGTGATTCACAAATTCATTATTATAAGAAAGAAGTCTTACAGTTAGATGTGTATATGTGGGTTCCAGCAGAAGAGCAAAACATTTGTTTTATTTTCCCACTAAGTCATCCTATGATGCATAAAAATGGGCATTTGGAAGCCTGTATAGTTCTGGGCCCCCACAGATCCCTCCCTCCCATTATCTTATGCTCCCAGTTATGCCAAGGACTCAGTGTCACTCCCCTCTTTCTGTTCTTCCCTTCCAAGGTCCTGGTTACAACATGAAATAGTGGCAGCAATTCTGTCCTTTGGAATCTTATTATGCAAACATGGACTCTGCAGTTTACTTCTTTGGGAATTTCATCAGTGCAGAAAAGGAAGGAAGAAAGAAAACCTTGTCTTTTCCAATACTGCCAATGTTGCTTCCACTGTGTCCCATGCAGTGTGTAATTGAAGAGTGGGAAATCATGTGACAGAATGGAAGGAACAGGTAGGAGGAATGGCCAAGCATCATACCAGTTATAACCATTTGTCTAATGAGTGTATACATAAACAGGGTTATAACAAAAATACCTCTCAGATCTGACATTTGCTACAAGTTGACAGAGTGAGTGTGTGGTAACTGCATACACATCTATAAGAACTGTAGATGCTGTTATCCTGAGAAGCTCACGAGAATTAGCACTGCTGACTGGCTTTGGGTTAAGTCCTTTAGTTTTCTTTCCTTTAACCATACTATAAAACTGTCAAGCCTTTGGTCAACTTTCATTGTTTCCGGTGTAAACCTCCAAGCTGGAAAAGGTCATCAGTGAACCCAGGCCATACCCAAATGCCAACACACCTCCACAGATGTGCGACTTGTGCTAATCATTGGCTTTTCTGAACTTCATTTTGGGTTATGCTTTCTTCTGCTTCCAATTAAAAAAAGAAAAAAAGACTCTCGCAATTAGAAGAACCCTTAAAAAATAAAACCACAATAAAATTAAATTAAAGAAAATTAGGACCTGGGACAATGGTATAAGCCAATCCCTTAAAATAAAATTCTTAATATGCAAATAAATAAATAAATAAAAAGACAAATAGGAACTGTACTGACAGTTGCATGCTTGCTCATCCCAGAGGGAGAAATTACCCAACCTGTTCCTGGGCTGTGTGGTAAAGGGACCTGAAGAATTAGGGTGTGGGGTTGTGGGAGGACCTAGTTTTGTGCCTTCAGCTTCTTAAATGTTCTAGGACTCAGAGAGTCCTGCAATACTCCACACTTGGTGACAATATCTATCCCTCCACCAAAAGCAGATGATTAAAACTTCTCCACCTTCTGGACTTAGGGATTCTATCTCATTCTGTCCTTTCAGTCTGAATTTAATGGCTATGTGCTGTGTCCAGAAGGCTCTGTGTTAGAATCAGTAAGAAGAGGAATTAATGGTATAGTGTCAAGATACATGGTTCCACAACTATAAAGGGTGAGGTTATTGGGACAACTGAGGAAACTTGAATATAGCCTGTATAATAGCATTATTTTATTAGTGTTGTTTCTTGGGTATAATCATGAAATCTCTGTTTATGTAGGAGAATGACCCTTGTTCTGGTGGACACATACTAAACAATTTATAGGTAAAATCTCATGAAGTGGGCAATTTAACTTTCATATGGTTAAGGAATGTATTAGAGTTTTATATGGAGAAAGGCATGTTTGTCTTACAAATGTTTCCCACGGAAGAGTGTATAGCTCCTGAATATAATCATTATAAAATTATAAAATATAATAAAATTAAAATATAATGCAATTATATGCTACAATATAACTTATACAAATTATAGAGAAATGAGAAAGAGGGAAAAAAGAGGTAAAACAATGGGAAGTGCTATCGACTGGTGAAACTCACTGAAAGTACATATATTCTTTCAATTTTTTTGTGGGTTGAAATTTTTCTAAATAAAACAGTGGGAGGGAAGTACACTCTATTTCCCCATGAGGATGTCATCACTGGGAGGCAAGATGTTCATTTGTTTTAGTTTGGGTTTCCCCAGAGGCAGATTCAGAAATAAAAATTCAAGTACAAGTTCTTTACTTGTAGGATGATCCTGGGAAACACCAGAGGGAAGTAAGGCAAGGGAGGCTGCCAGTGAGGAGAACATTACCAAGTCTGTTATCTCTGAGAGTAAGGGGAGCTTTGTCTTTTGAGGAACTCTGAGACTCCAGCTTTTTTAGATTGTATAGCCCCTATAAGAGCTCTGATGGGATGGAGGGGCCTTCAGAGGGAGGAAGAGGGCCACCCCAACAGGGTCCACGCATAGAAATCACACTGCCTCCGTTTCTGCCCAGCGACCTTTGGCACTCCCAAAAGTGGTCTAGTATGCAAAAATAGAGACATCAACAAACTGGTTCAATTCCCTCCCAAACACTAAATAAATTATATGTCCACCATCTGTCATCTAACTGATGCTGGCAGAATGTTGTATGATTTCAGCATCAAGCACAATGCTCTCCAGTCACGGCATCCATCAGGATCAAGGACAGAGACAGGGGTGTGGCATGAGTTGCAAACATCAAACCTTGGAAGGTGGCTGTTCAGAAAAGCAAGTTACTGCTTTGAAACTAGCAGACCTATTGCTCTGAGTTGGAGCAGCAGTGGGGAATGGGCAGTTCTGGGCAGCCTGCACCTAACACTGTTCCAGACTCTGGGGCCTCCTCAAACTACTTTTCCTTCTCTTCTGTAAAGTATCTGTGGAGAAAGGGGACAGAGGGGAGTCAAAAAGGGATGGATGTAATACAACAATAAAAATTAAAAAAAAAAAAAAAAGAATCTGTCTCTGAGTGCTGTGGGACCTACATCTATCTGTCCTGCCTTGTGTCAACTCTTGAGGCTATGTCCATGAAGCTGGCCCAAGACTCATTACCTCAAGCTCTATGTCAGCAACAGCCCTGAGCTTGTCTTGGGACTCAGACCTTCCTTCTGTCTTGTGGAGCATCCTAAGTCTTCAATGTTCTGTAGTTTTCTGAGTATAGGTCTTTTACCTCCTTGGTTAAGTTTATTCCTGGGGCTTTATTTTTCTTGTTGCTATGATAAATGGAATTTGTATTCTCGCTTCTATTTCTAATGTTTCTTTATTGGTATACAAAAATGCTTTTGATTTCTGGATATTGACTTTATACCCAGCTATTTTGCTAAATTTGCTTATTAGGTTGAGTAAGTTTCCGGTGGAGCCTATCGGTTTTGTATGTACACTATCATATCATCTGCAAATAATGACAGTTTGACTTCCTCCTTTCCAATTTGGATTCCTTTGATTCCTTTTTCTTCTCTGATGGCTATGGCTAGAACTTCCAAGACGATGTTGAACAGAAGTGGAGAAAGTGGACAGCCTTGTCTCATTCCTGATTATGTTGGCTTCAGGTTTCTCATAGATGGCCTTTATGATGTTGAGGTGTGCTCCCTCTATTCCCATTTTGCTGAGGGTTTTAATTATAAATGGTTGGCTGTACGTTATCAAATGCTTTTTCAGTATCTATTGATATGATCACATGGTTTTTGTCTTTCAATTTGATGATGTGGTGTATTACATTTATTGATTTTCAAATGTTGTACCATCCTTGCATCCCTGGGATGAAACCCACTTGACCATGGTGTATGATCTTTGTAATGTACTGCCGAATCTGGTCGGCCAATATTTTGCTGAGAATCTTTGCATCTATATTCATCAGAGATGTTGGCCTATAGTTTTCTTTCTTAGTTGTGTCTTGACCTGGTTTTGGGATTAGAATAATATTGGCCTTATAGAAAGAGTTTGGGAGTCTTCCCTTTTCTTGGATGTTTTGGTATAAGTTGAGAAGGATAGGAGTTAGTTAATCTTTAAATGTTTTGTAGAATTCACCTGTGTATCCATCTGGTCTGGGGCTCTTGTGCTTTGGGAGATTTTGGATTACTTCTTCAATTTCACTAGTTGTTATTGGCCTATTCAGGCTTTCTGCTTCTTCTGAATTCAGTTTTGGTAGATTATACATTTCCAGGAATGTGTCCATTTCACCCAGGTGGTCATATTTCTTGTTATATAGTTGTTAGTATTATTTTCCTACAATCTTTTGTATTTCTGAAGTATTAGTTGTGATTTCTCCTCTGTCATTTCTGATTCTGTTTATTTGGGCCCTCTCTCTGTTTTTCTTGATAAGTCTGGATAAAGTCTTGACAATTTTGTGTACTATTTTTTAAAGAACCAAGTGGACTTGTTGATTCTTTGAATTGTGTTTTGAGTCTCTAAGTTATTTAGTTCTGCCCCGATATTGATGATTTCCTTCCTTCTACTTGCTCTGGGCTTTGTTTGTTGTTGCTCCTCTACTTCTTGCAGCTTTGTGGTTAGGTTGTTTGTATAAACTTCTTGTGACCTTTTTAGGTAGGCTTGTATTGCTATAAATTTCCCTCTTGATGACTGCCTTCTCTTTGTCCATAAGTTTTGAACTGTTGTGTATTCATTGTTATTTGTTTCCAGAAATCATGTTATTCAGTCTCCATGAGTTAGAGTGTTTTTGTTTTTTTCCCTTGAGATTGGTTTCTAGTTTCAAGCCATTGTGATCTGAGAAGATGCTTGGGATGATTTCAATTTTCCTGTATTTGTAGAAGCTTGTCTTGTGACCTACCATGTGGTCTATCTTAGAGAATGTTCCATGTGTATTTGCTTCTTTGGGGTAAAAGGTTCTGTATATATCAGTTAGGTCCATTTCCTCTAGAGTGTTGTTCAATGCCACAATACCTTTGGTGTATTTTTGTTTGGAAGATCTGTCCATTGTTGATAGTGGGGTATTAAAATCCCCTATTATTAGTGTAATACTGTCTATATCCTTCTTGAAGTCCTCCAAGATTTTCCTTATATATTTGGAAGCTCCTAAGTTGGGTGCATATATGATTACCAGAGTTATTTCCTCTTGATGGATTGTTCCCTTAAGTATTATGAAATGTCCATCTTTGTCCCTTTTTATGGCCTTCATCGTAAAATCTATTTTGTCTGAATTAAATATTGCTACTCCAGCATTTTTTTCATGTCCATTTGCTTGATATACATTTTTCCTTCCCTTCACTTTCAATCTGCATCAATCTGAGGTGGGTCTCTCAAAGACAGCACATATGTGGGTCATGTTTTCTTATCCATTGGGCTACCCTATGTCTTTTGATTGGTGCATTTAATCCATTTACATTTAAGGTTATTATTGATTGTTACCTATTTATTGCTATTTTCCCAATTTGTACCTGTGTTCCTCTTTGACTCTCTTTCTTCTTTTTTTTTTCTTTTTTATTTTTAAAGCCGACCCTTTACCATTTCGTGCAATGCGAGTTTGGTAGAGATATATTCTTTTAGCCTTCTTTTGTCTGGGAAACACCTTATTTCTCCTTCCATTTTGAATGAGAGCCTTGCTGGGTAGAGTATTCTTGGTTGTAGTCCCTTGTTCCCATTATTTGGAATATTTTATGCCATACTAATCTGGCTTGTATTGTTTCTGTTGAATAATCATTTGATAGCCTTATCAGACCCCCATTATATGTTATTTGCTGTTTCCCTTTTGATGCTTTTAGGATTCTCTCTTTGTTTTTAAATTTTGCCATTTTAATTATAATGTGTCTTGGTGTTGGTATGTTTGATTTAATCTTCATTGGGACCCTCTGTGCTTCCTGAACTTGAGTAACACTTTCACTCATCATGTTAGGGAAATTTTCTCTCATTACTTTTTAAAAAAGATTTTCCATTCCTTGTTTCTCTTCTTCTTCTGGTATCCCTATGATATGGATATTATTGCATTTCATGTTGTCCGGCAGCTCTCTTAAAACGTCTTCATTCCTTTTCAGCTTTTTTTCATTCTCTTGTACTGTCTTGGAATATATTTCTATGTTGTCCTCCAACTCGCTGATCTGGTCCTCTGCTTCCTCTAGCCTACTGTTGATTTCTTCTACTGTATTCTTCAGTTCAAAAATTGTATTCTTCATTTCCTCCTGGCTCTTACTGATAGTTTCTAAGTCCTTTTTAATGCTGGTGCAGCTCTCAGTAAGTTCCTTGTAACTTCCCTGGAGTTTTTTGTAGTTCTCCTGGAGTTGTTTGTAGTTTTATTTGAGCTGGCTGAGCTCATTGAGCTTCTCTATCATAATTCTTTTGAATTCCACATCTGATAGTTTGTTTGCCTCTGTTTCATTTGGTGGTCTTTCTGGGGATTTTTCCTTTCCTTTTGGTAATGGATTGATTCTTTTTTCCCCCATTTTGGGTGTCTGTTGTTGCTTGTTTTTATCTTGCATTAATCTGCTTTGACTCCCTGCCTTTGTGGAGCACCCTTCTGTGTTCAGAGATTTGTGGAGTTCACTGTTGCAGTCTCCCAGATTATCCCTACTTGTTGCTCTTGGGGTTGACTTTATGTTGTTAACTTGGGCTGTCTGGTTGTATTTTGCATTGGTTGCATATGTTGCTCCTTTCCTTTCAATTGGCTGATTGAGAGACAGTCCTTTTATCCTTTGTCATACACTGTTTTTGAGCTGCTCCTAAAACAGAACCACCAGTCCAGGCAAAATAACTAGTCCTTCAGAGATATCTTCTTTAATTCCCTTTTTGACTGCCTATGAATGTAACTATATATGCATACCCTTCAAGGTAACTCCCACTTTTAATCACACCCTCAGCTGCAACTGAGACAGTCTTAGTAGGGATGTAGGTATATTAAGACTGTTGTATGAGGGGAAAAAATGATTAAGTTTACTGAAGTATAGATAATTTTGAAGGGTGCTAAGGAGTAGCAAAGATAGCAGGGATATGAGAGAGAAAATCTACTTATCTATTCTATAGAAATGTAGAGGGGGAGAATCAGAAAGCCTCAAGTGCAAGTGAACAGTTTCAGCCTATGTATATGGTTGCCACATCTACCTCCCTGTTCATCCTTAATGAGCCCTGATTTGTCCAGGTGGAGCCAGGACCTGTGTGCTTTTAGTAGAAAAAAAGAATGTGTAGTCCCTAGTAGTGCATCCATGAAAGAAAGAAAGAAAGAAAGAAAAAGAAAGAAAGAAAGAAAGAAAGAAAGAAAGAAAGAAAGAAAGAAAGAAAGAAAGAAAGAAAGAAAGAAAGAAAAAGGAAGGAAGGAAGGAAGGAAGGAAGGAAGGAAGGAAGGAAGGAAGGAAGGAAGGAAGGAAGAAAAGAAAAGAAAAGAAAGAAAGAAAGAAAGAAAAAGGGTTTAGGTGGCTAGGGAGGGGATGAATACTTAGAATGAGGACTGGGAATGAGTTGTAGCAGGAGAGTGAGTAGACTTTAAAACAATAGGAGGAGGATCTTGGGTATTTAGGTGGATTGAGATAGGGGAGGAGTAAAAATATGGGAGTTGGGATACACTATGGTATAAACAGTATTTACTTAAAATGCACTAATTGTAAGGGTTGGAAGTAACTTTTGAAAAGGATATGTTAGGGATTAATAGTTCATGTAGCTCTTGGTGTAACTGAGGTGCTTGAGATTAGCAGCGATCCATTTCCTGATTCTGCCTCTTTTTCTTCATCAAGTCTCTGCAGTCTACAGTCAAGCTGTGTGGTCTTGGAGTGGCAGGCAGGGCCTATGGCTGTCACAGTCAGGGCTGATTCTGACTGTTAACCCCAGGTAGGCTGAGCCTCCAGTAGC